>JAANYP010003475.1:0-50000 GCA_020465985.1 Centrapalus pauciflorus | reverse complement strand
GGTTATCCAAATTCAAAATTTAAAAATCAATATTTTGTAAGAAATACTTTTAAGATTAAGTTTTATACCAAGTTAATATCCATGTTTATACACAGGGCTCTTTGAGGATGCAGGAATAGCGATTCTGGTTACTCTTCATCCAATCATCATTTCTGTTTTTTCTTTGTAACGATGCTTTGATTATATATAAGTTAATGGATCTTGTTCTTGATTGTTTTGTTTTTTCATGGAATTTATCACTGCGGATTATCATATAATGTTTTTCTTATTATCGCATCTTAGTTTTTCAATCAGGTTATTCTAGATAATTTTATGATTCTAGACACCTAATCAAATATTGGGAGATATAACTTGCGATAACAAGATACAACAACATTTATGTACTTTATCCATCTCATTTAAGGTACTAAACAACTCTACTTTTTCTTAAATTGAAAGGTTTCAATCTATGTTAATTTTATTTAATAGTTTTTGTTTGATATCCAGATTATCTCAAATTCACATGTCATAGTAATTCACATGGTCAAATTGCTAAGGACTGTTTAGTAGCCAAATAACTTATTTTTTTCTATTGTTTTTGTCCATTTAAGGGCAGTTTGGTAGCCACATAAGTTGGAACACATCCTTTAGTTATTGCGTTATTGAGACTGATACATGTTTTTGTAATCATGGTTTTATGGTATTGAAGCATTACTAACAAGAAGAAGAATCCTCTTGGCCTCCTCATTGATGATTGGCTAATGTTTTTTTGTTATACTCTTGTAAGTTTTCCTTTCTTTATCCTTCAAGTTTTTGAATTTTCCAGGTCAACTATTTTAGAATCCTGAATGCCAGATTATTGGAAAATGATGAGCATTGGGAGCAACAATCACACATGTATTCTATGGAGGATTGGAAAATAATGAGCTTTATATTTTTTTTTTAAGTTATAATGAAATCAAGTTGGTTTGATGGAGGGCAAAGAGAAGGCTATTATGAAATCGAGTCATTCCAACTTTTGAGTCGGACACACCATCAATCTCCTTTTACTGGATCTTTTAGTGGCATCAATGGAGGTCATTTTATGTGACCCGCTAACCCGAGCATGCTTCATACGTTGTTGAACGGCTATCAACTCATTGACCCATCATTGAGTGAGTACATTGTTGATTAATGTATCAACTCACTGAAAGTGAGTCAATTGTTGATTAATATGATTTTTTACTTTCATTATATTAAATAATTAATTTGTCAAGAGAAAGAAATTATATATTTCAAATGATAATAATTAGATGATCTGATATTAATTAATTATATGGGTTGGTGGGAACTTATGATGTTGCAGATGCAGTTTACGAGCAGCACCGGAAGTACTCCATCTCTACATCAAATGTATGCAAGTAGTGTTGCAGCAGCATCATCAGGATACCCACAGCAAAGGTTTCACATGTCACAACAACCACCACACACACACACACACACACACACACACACACACACACATATATATATATATATATATATATATATATATATATATATATATATATATGTGTGTGTGTGTGTGTGTGTGTGTGTGTGTGTGTGTGTGTGTTTTTATAAATTTTGCTAGCATTTGTTTTTATAAATTTTGTCATCATATATATTTCATCTTAATATAAACTTGTAAGTACTTATTAGTAGGAGGGTCAGACTACTTTTGAAAAAAGTTGTTTTAATTAGTACTTGTGTTACAAATTATTTGTTTATGTTAATTACTTCAAAATTTTAAGTTCGTATTTTGCATTTATATTATTTGATAATTTACATGTTTCATATATGTGATAATTTAAGAACATGATTGCTACAATATATCAGTAATTTTTTCAATAACTTGCAACATACATGCGCATGAGATTTTGATAAATTTTCTCAAGTTGATCTATCAACTATGGAGAGCAAAATAGGAAGATTTGGATTGGAACTACATTTCACAAATAAAATTAGGAAGATTTTTTATACGAAAGGACAAGAAGTTTAAAAAAGTAATCATAACATGAATTATAACAAAATTACGATTTATTGTATAGTCATTGATGATATTTTACTCTAAAGATTCTTTATGTTTTCAAAATAGCATGCTTCTATCAAACTTAATATAACATTAAACATACATTAAATGTAAATAAGATATGTTTTTGACAACCACCTTATCTTATTATGTCTTATGAAAAATGACGTGCTATTGAACGGAAATCTTACGGAATAAAAAAGATGTTGCCGCTGCTTTGCGCGGGTATATTACTAGTATGTATGTATGTATATATATATATATATATATATATATATATATATATATATATATATATATATATATATATATATATATATATATATATATATATATATATATATATATATATATATATATATATATAGTTCAAAATGTATGAAATACCATCTTTGATTGTAGTACTGGAGTACCATTCTAAATGTAAATGTTCATCACGATAAAATGTTAAATTTAATGCACAACTACAATACACCGATCTTGCAATCACCCGATTGGTCTCAACCTTTCGAGATCTTGCAGTAGGTGTCGTCCTTGGCCAAAGAGTGGATAAGAAGCCTGTGGTCATCTACTTGCAAGCAAAACATTTTCAGAAGCCCAAATAAATTACACCACGACTGAAAAAGAGTTGTTTGCAGTGGTCTATGCATTAGATAAATTCAGATCTTATGTCTGGGGAGCTAAGGTAATTGTGTATTCCAATCACAGTGCCTTACATCACCTTTTGGCTAAGAAAGATGCAAACCACAACTAATTTGCTGGATACTGCTATTACAAGAGTTTGATTTAGAAATTCGAGATAAAAAGGGCTCAGAAAATGTAGTAGTAGATCATCTATCGAGACTGCCAGCAATCACCACCGATATGTTGGATTCCATTCGGGATAATCCCAGGCCATTGGAACTCACATCAAAGAAAATACCACTTCTCTCAAACCAAACAACATATTTGGGAGGAGCCGGATTTGTTCAAAATTGGAGTAGATCAAATTATACGAAGATGTGTACCAGACAGTGAGTATTACGATATTCTCAATCACTGCCATACGTATGCATGCGGAGGTCACTTTAGTGCCAAAAAGACAGGCCATCGAATTTTACAATGTGGATTCTTTGGCCGACTATCTTCAAGGACTCATAATAATTTGTCAAATCATGCTTACGATGTCACCATATAGGAGGTATTTCGAAACGAGACCAAATGCCTATGACAATGATTCTTATTGTATAGATATTTGATGTGTGGGGCGTAGACTTTATGGGACCCTTCCCTAAGTCGTATGGTTTCGAATATATCCTAGTGGCAGTTGATTATGTTTCTAAGTGGGTTGAAGCTAAGGCCACGAGGACCAATGACCACAAGGTAGTTTGTCAATTCGTTAAGAGGAACATATTCTCACGTCACAGAATTCCTAGAGCCATAATTAGCGATGGGGGTTTACATTTCAAGAACATGTACTTTAGCAAACTACTTAAGCACTATGGAGTAACCCATAAGATTGAAACCCCATACCACCCACAAACTAGTGGACAGGTAGAAGTGTCCAATAGAGAGGTTAAGCGCACATTAGAGAAAACGGTGCGACCAGATCATAAAGACTGGTCAATACGACTAGACGATGCACTCTGGACATATCGCACTGCTTTCAAAACTCCTATTGGCATGTCTCCATATAAGTTAGTGTATGGGAATTTATGTCATCTCCCGGTTGAACTCGAACACCGTGCATTATGGGCAATCAAAACAACAAATCTCCTTTTCACAAATGCCGGTATCAACCGAAAACACCAATTAAATAAATTAGAAGAAATTCGTAGGGAAGCTTATAAAAGCGCTAAAATATACAAAGAAATGATAAAAGCCTTCCATGACCGTTTAATTAAAAGAAAGGTGTTTAATAAAGGTGATAAAGTCTGGTTGTTTAATGCACACCTGCGGCACTTTCCAGTCAAACTAAAAAGTAAGTGGTCCGGTCCGTACAATGTAACTAACGTTTATCCCCATGGTTTGGTAGAAATAATAAACCAAAAAGGCGATGAATCATTTGAGGTATATGGGCATCGACTTAAATTATTCGTACAATGGGCTGATAAAGAAGTTGTATCATCTGAGACAATGGTCTTGGAAGATGTCACCTAAATGTTAGGGAACCAAATGTCTGGCTGAAGACATTAAACTGAGCGCTTTCTGGAAGGCAATCCAGTGAACTTTGTGGGCGTGTTCAATAGAAACCCTCACAAGACTATACTCATCCACTCGAGCTACCGAGGGATTTAAAGGCTTGTTACACGGGCTAAGTGCAATCGTTTTCAACACGAAAGTGTGTCTTAATTAGTTATATGTAGTTTCTTATTTTTTAGTAATTACTAAATCGTCATTTAAACACTTAGCTGCGTTTAGGCTTGCTTCCATCACGAATGTCACACATAGCAGCTAACTAAGTTGGGGAAGGACTGTACATATTTGGGACCATTGAGAAAGTAAAGAATAAAGAAGGGGTACTTAAAGTAGGATATGTGAAGCTTTATTTCGTACACAATAGTTCTTAGCATTAGGGGACCAAATGCCAAAAGCGCACACAAAGTTCACCTGAAAGAGGGCCATGCAGAAGGAGGCGCAGGGCTGCGCCCCAAGCGCACCGGCCAGCGCAGGGGTGCGCCCGCGCTTGCGCTTTGACGAGCACCTCTGCAAACTTTTAAGCCTTTTACTCCCTCATTTCACCCATTTTTTCCACACACTCACATGAAAATTGTGCACCTTCTTGCTTTTGGAGCTCCTGTAACCAGAATTGTTCAACTTCAAACTTCCAATACTTCTTGCACATCATTGCATTGTAAGTTCTTGTTCCTCTATCTTCCATTATCAATCTCTCAAGATTCAAGCATGAGATGTCCATTGATGCACTCATCTACCATAATTTTAGTGCTCCTATCTTCAAGCATGTTTAGGGTTTATCTAGACCTCTATGTAACAGTAAGATATTTATCTACAAGAACGTAGGAATTTTAAGTTACGTACTCACAAGTTCATGTTCTTGATTTTGGAAATTCGTGAATATGTTGTCTTCATGGTTTCATTTATGGAAGAATATTTAGAATCACTTAGAAAACATGCTGTTTGCATCACGAACATATAATTAGCATGAATTTCGTATTCGCTCTAAATAGCGCTCGAAACGACGTAGGGTATAACTTTCAATCAAGGGCATTTAAGTCAATTTAGTCGTCCTACATAGACCCATTGCCATGTTACGTACCCCACTATTACCATGTATCTATTTCTCATGAACGTAGGCTTCATGAACAATCTTAGACGTCATGCTTGAATTTTAGGATGAAATGTATTCTCACGTTTTCATTTCTTGTACCACCTTTCCAACATGGTCGCTAAGGAGTAGTCATTCGATCTTTTGATAATCTCATGGGACTCACAGGAGTCCCACGAGATGTGCACATCCATGATCTATTCATACTATATATACCTCTTACGTCCGTGCTTGATTCGATATTTTTCTTTATATAGATGGCACACCAATTTAGCGCCAAGCCTCGTTGCCAAATAACCCGGACTCCTCAAATGCAGGTACACATGCCAGTTCCGATCAACATCGAGTATCCCTCACCTCCACGATCATCCTCCGCTTCGAAACCACTCGTTCACTTCCACATTGAGCAAACAATTAAAGAATCATATTTTAAATTTTTTGGCATTATTGAAAGTTTTGACCGATTGGGATGGTCGGGCACTCTACGATTAGAAACCCCATATATTCATGAAAATGAGATCAAGCAATGGGTAAATACATTGGTACGTCGTGAGGGGGAATTGGATCATGATTTTGAGCTTAGAGGTAATATCAACGGTTAGGAAGTGGTTGTTTCTAGGATAGATCTTTGTGACTATTTTGATTTTGATACGGATATCCCTTTGACCCGGGATTTCTGGATGGAGTCGGATTTATCTAGTGGTGTTCTTAGTCATTCTGAAGGATGGGCTCGGAAATTATCTGAGGTCTTTAACCTGACCATCGAGCAAGCGCGTGTTTACACGAAATACTACAGGGAGACCTTCATCTATGGGCCAAAGTATTGTGGAAGTTGGAGGTTTTTAACATCTTACCTCGCTCACCTAACACTACATCTTTGAAAACCCGAGAAGTGATGATTATCCAAACTATATTAACCGAAAATCCAGCTATCTCTTTAGCCTATATAATCATGCAAACTTTATGGGAAGCTACCATCGTCAGATCTCGCACTGAAATCCCCTATGCACGTATGTTAAGTGAATTATTCATTAATATGGGGATCATTTCAGATGGGTCGAGTCCAAGATTGTTGGGTCCGAACGATGTCTGGTTCATGCGAGCTACTATGGCAGGACTAGTCTTTGAACAAACATCAGAAACTTTCATGAATCGGGACCCGGCTCATGGCACCATATCCGTCATACCGCCTACACGATCCTTTTATGCGTATGAAAAGGAAAATGGCAAGGTCAAGGCCAGATTAGCTGAAGAGAGGCATTAGATAGGTGGTTCGTCAACCCAACGACAGTCTAACACCAAAATTTTTAGAAGCTTGCCTAGAAACAATGAAGGCGGCAATTGAGGGACTGCTCAATGCATATAAGGCATTGTTGATACAAGTAGACAAGTTGCATCAAGAGCTCCAGATACAATCAATCTCAATAGGAGCCCACTCGCGTTGGTTGACAAGTCTCTACTCCAGAGTCAAGGCACTTGAGAAAATGGCATTCCACAGCGACTCCCGTGCATCTTCAGCAAGGACCTCTGAAAGGCTTCTAAAATGTGTTCCCCTCGGTTGCTAAGACTTTTTAGTTTCATATGTTTCTGAATAATTTATATTTTATTGTGTGGTGGGCCTTCGGGCAAAGACAATTGTGTCTGGTGTTCATGTTGGCACCGGTGATATCAGTTGCTTTTCGTTTCTATGCGCTTTAAATTAATTTCCAATTATACCATGCTATAATTGTGCCTTTCGTAAAATTATTTGATCACAAGTTTTCTTCTTTTTCGGCTTTAATTTTGTGTCGAGGACGACACATTTCTTTAAGTTATGGAAGGGGAACACATAAATGCTTAATGTAATAGAACTAAAAATAATTTTTACGAAGAAATTAGCATTTTTAACCAACTAAGCATGCCCCCACAAAGCAAGAAAAACGAAAAAGTTTTGAGCCGAACGGGTCAGGTGTGTGCCCGCCCGATTTTGACAGATTTAAATAGAAAATTTGTTTCACTTAAACCCTAGTTAAGCATCCTCTATGCCTCTCACAACGGGTGCACCCATTTCGACCAATTTTCATAAAAAAATCCTTGTTTTTTTCTCAAAATATTCACTAGGAAGGATTTAGAATTGTATTTGGAAGTAATCTTGGGCAAAAACTTGAGTTTTCAACTCAAGTTAGGGAAGGATTGGCAAAGTAGGATCCAAGCAATCACCAGACCAAAGCATTTTCATCACATTCACTCCCAAAGGTATGAACTTTTGCTAAACTATCTTTGAATTAATGAAGGTGAGCTTCAATGGAGTTTTGGAACCAATTTTGACTTTTGTGTTTGACTTTTGTTTACATAAGTTGTAATGTAGGAATTTACCGATTGATTCTCTTTTGAAAAGTGTAGTAGAAAGTAGAATTTTTGGTTATATTGGAAAAAAGGTCATGCTATCAAAGTCACGTAAAAGTTGGTTGCTATTCTATGTATTTTGCATAAATTATTAATATGATGATATGCTCATGATAATTAGTTTAACTAAGACATATGTGCACTACATATAGTTGTTAATGCATTGAATGTGAATTGTGGTCTATTTCACGGAATAAAATTGCAAGGGGTAGATACAATTATATACTAAAAAGTCGTAATGGCAGATGTCACGAAGAACTAGACAACGAGTAGGGGAGGGCGCCAGTTCGTCTACTCAACCGAGAGTAGAATGGAACCCGGATTTTCCACTGTCCCCACACCCGGCTAATATTCGACAGCAATTATTTATGACAAAGAAGTTTTCGAGGAAGGTATTGGTTGAAAAGAGAGTGAAAAAGGATGAATTGAAGACTATGGGGTGGTTCGGAACTTTGATCATTTGGGATGGAAAGCGGTCTTAGAACTTGGCGGTCAACACATTTACCAAGAGGAGGTAGTTAAATGGATGTCGACGCTAAGAAGAGAGAAACGTCGTAGTATTGGGGATTTCACGTTGATAGGTCGTGTCAATGGACACGAGTTCCCGATGACGGCACACGCCATTTGGGAGATTTCGGTGTGGACATAGGAGTGGGCATGGACGATGCCCGAGTATTCAGTTACCAGTATAAGACTAACGCACCATTGGTGTTCACCGACAAATTTTGGGAAGGGGAGTGGACGACACAGTTGGCCGAGATATTAAAAATAGACTACAATGCCGCTGTAGCTTACACAGCTTATGCAAGGAGAGATTTAAGCCCCATGACCAAGGTGTTGCACAAGATCGTCACCAATAATGTACTTCCAAGAGATAGTGATCTGACAAAGATACGACACAAGGAGGTAACGATTTTGTATGCGTTAACGACGGGAGAGCCGAGCCTCTCATTTGCGTGGATTGTGATGAACGACCTATGGTCGATGTACGAAACAAGAAAGAGGAAGATTATTGTAACACCCCGATCCCGTATGGACCGGCGATGTTAATTAACTACCTCATCTAACCAAAACAAAGTACATTATTTATTAGACTTCCAAAGGTTAACATAAGTTCCAACTGATCTCAACTAACAAATTAAAACCAAAACCAACTTAATTAACTGTCACAATCTCCATTTATTAAAGAAAATAAAATAGGAAACAATAATTCTAATACTCAAACAGCAGTCAACCCTCTGCACACTGCCTATCATCACCCCTGAGTACCTGCCGGAAGAAAGAACACAACATGAGCCAAACGCCCAGTACGGAGATCGATTAAAAGTGCAACGAATACGAATTCAAAGACTAAGGAATGTTTTGAAAATAAGTTTAAAAAAAATAGAAAGTTTTAAAAATGGTTTTTCTTTAAAATAAATATCCACCTCCACACCAGATCAAACAAAAAATACAATGGCTGATGCAACAAAGGGTTGGGTTATTTTTACCAAGCGTCCTAACATCATATACAACAATCACTCTCACAATCACTCTCAAAATCACTCATATCACTCAAGACCTCACTGAGAGGCCACCTCGGTGCATCTGGCCGGAAGGAGTGTATGTCATTACACTACAGTTCCGTCTCCCTCTTCTTACTCGCTAGATCTCTCGGCTAACAGCTCACCCACTCATCTCTTTCTCGCCGCCGCTGACCAGGACCATTGCGGTCGCCCCTGGTGCGGTGCCGCCACCAGAACCCACAACCACCACCGTCATCGCCTCTCAAACCCACTTTCAGGTTGGTTTTCTTTTCTGGTATTAACATTTTAGTTTGGTTTCGGATCCTTTGATTTCATTCACATATTTCATATATAAAACATCATATTCATACCTTAACAAGATTCTGATATTTTAAGCAGAGTTCACTACCTCGATTTGAAGAAGAATCGTGAGTGATTGCTTGGTTTACCTCCGGTCTTCTCCCACGGTACTTGAACCGCCGGCTACGGCTTCCGTTCCTTTTCTGAGTTTGTAACTATATTAGGGTTTAGGGTTTTTTTTTGGGATTAATGATATTAAATATAGATGTAACCCTAATTATCTGGGTTGGGCTTGCTTAGTCTAAGTTAGTTTCCTAATTAATTAAGCGCATCTATTTAATTAGTTTATCTGAGTTATATAATTTATCACTTTGATCCCTTTTATTTTTCTTAAATAATCTGTTGCTTATTAACATTATCAAGTTAATATTATTATTTGTATTTTTTTTTCCATTTTCTAAATTGTTATTATTTGCATTTTCGTTTATTAAAATTTTTAATTAATATTCGGGTTATTATAACAATCACCACTTAAATTGATTTCGTCCCCGAAATCACCAAAAGTAAAAGCCATACCGTCATGATCGCCAATAACTTTGTTAGGTTTATTATTATGTTTTGGATTAGTTGTGTGTTTCTAAATTTTAAGTGTTTAAAATTTTACGGTTATTACAACTTACCCCAATTAAAAAGGATTCTGTCCTCGGAATCAAACTAAAGAAACTAGGAGATAACTAAATTATGGAATAGATGGGGATAACGCTCTCTGAACGACTTGCAACTGATGGTACCTTGACTTCAAATCAATCTTCTCGCTTCCATGGCCGAAACGATAGGAATAATGCTACTAGGTCGAAACCCGATGGACACAATTAGGATCTTTGAGATCACCGAAGATAACGCGCATACACATAGGAAGTAAGCAAACAGTAAAAACATGATTCTCGACACATAACGGACAATCAAGACACAGACAATCAATAACCACATAATTCCACATGGGAGTAGAGATACAAACCAAACCAACACGCTGAACAAAAGACGAAGAGATAATAGAATGCGTAGAATCCGTTTCGAATAACACATGAGCCTCTCGGCCCGAAAAATTAACTCGATATCGTACCTGGAGAATTTGCATCCTGATGCTCGGTGATGAAGAAAACTCTACCGACATTCCCTCTCTGGTTACCAGCACCCGCCTGCTGATTATTACCTTGTTGCTGATTATTCCCTGCATTATCCTGCTGGTTATTAGCACATTGATTTCCCCTCGCATTCCCCTGCTGATCATTCCCTGGTTGCGCCGTACAATTCCTAGCAATGTGCCCCTGCTGACCACAGTTGAAGCAAGCTCTGGCCTCCCGAAAACAAGGCCTCCCAGGATGAAATGTTCGACATCCACTACACGCAGCAATCATAGCCTGACTATTATTCGTTTGCTCCGATAACATATCGAGCACCGACAACTGGTTATCAGCTCCATGCTGGAATCCCCTGTTTCTATTCCCATCATTCTGTCCTGATTGAAACCTGACATTACGGTCTGAAGCCTGCCCGCGGTTTTCTTCTCGACCCCTCTTTCGGTCACCTCCATTATTAGCACGAAAGTCTGCCCTCTCCATTTCCACGGTTTTTTTTTGCTGCATCAGCCGCATCCGAGATCTTTTCGTATTTCCTGTCGACTATTTGCCGGCGAATCTCATACCGCAGGCCCCATATGAACTTGTGAGCTTGTTGCTTCGCGGTTCCAGCCGTAGCGCCAACAAATCTCGCGACTCGCACAAATCGCTCCATATAGGCACTCACATCCTTATCGTTTTCCAGATGGATGCTCGCATATTCTTTCTCACATGCTTGAAAATCGGCCGCTGGGAAGTATTGTTGGTAAAACATCTCCAAGAAATCTCTCCAGGACAAGGATTCCAGGAAACCATCACCGTCTACCTCCTTCAGAATCTTCCACCAGGAATGAGCATCCCCTTTCAGTTTATAGGTAGCCAGACGTATCTTCTGGTTCTCTGTGCATTCCAGGACTTCGAAAATCTTCTCCATATGAGTTGTCCAGTTCCTTGCATCATTCGGTTTCTTCCCCCCACAGAAAGAATCAGGCATTTGTTTCTGAAACATCTCCAAAAGCTTATAAGTTGGCGGTTCCTGAGCATTTTCTGGCGCATCTACAACCCCAGTATTATTATTACCCTGGTTCTGAACGACTGCCAGAATTTGAGGCACAGCTTGGGCAATAGCAGCAGCAATAGTTTGGTTCAGTGTAGCCATCTGAGCTGGAGAAAAGGACAAATCTGCTTCCCCGGTGTCACTGTCGTTGCGGGTGTTTCTCCTTGGAACACGAGTCGATCTACGAGGAGGCATCTACTGAGTTTCGAAAGAAATTGCGACGATCATCGTAAAGAACGAACGAGTATGGAATTGACAAACAAAATCCTAACCCATGGTCTACCCAATCTCACAGGCCAAAGTCTATTGCTTACTAAGGTATCGCAAACCTGTCTCTGATACCAACTGTAACACCCCGACCCCGAGTAGACCGGCGATGTTAATTAACTACCTAATCTAACCAAAACAAACTAGTTGAGGAAACTCCCATCCTCTCTCAGGAGGTGAACATCTCTTCAGAGATGGTTCATATGGGTTCTGTGGCTGGCACTACTGATGTCTCTGCACAAGAGGCACATGACAGGGCCAACATAACTAAGACCACGCCCATGGCAACAGCAAGTGTGCAAACACAAGCTGGAAGTCCCCAGAACCAAGAAAAGAGGGGCCCAGAAGTTTCTACCTCTGGTCTTAATGTCAGTGATAGATCACAAACACCTCAGGTGTTCTCTGATCTTGAGGCTAGTCTACAACAAATGCTCTTAACGGATCCCAGGCTCAAACCTGTTGTAGCTATGTTGGACCATCAAATGTCCATCATTGCTGCATAGGGAGCTCAAATTTTTGCTCTCAGGCAGGCAGAGGCTGCTCAAAATAAGCGCATGGATTATCTTCACAAAGGGTTCACCCTCTGTGGAAATAAAATCATGAAAATAGAGCAGATGATTCAAACCCATGGGGCAAAGGTTGTGGGTCCTTCTGACCAAACCAATGCTTCCAAAAAGGGGGAGAATCAGGAGGTTCCCAAATCAGTCCAAGCAGCTCCAACAACAACAGTCCAAGCAGCACCAACAGTTCCAGTTTCTAGGCTAGCAGTCCCAACAGCTTCTCATGCTGTTAGCCTAGAAACTCATGCTGCTCTTTCAAAAGCCACTGGATTTGTGATCAGAGAAGGAATTCAAGCTTCATCAAGCACAGTCCAAGCTACAACATCTGCTACAAAAGACAAGGGCAAGGGCATTCTCATTGAGTCTCCAAAGCATAAATTTTCCTCAAAAGAAGCCCAAATTGCCTTTGATGCTGAAGTTGCCAGAAAAATAGCAGAAGAACAAGACAAAGAATTAGAGCAGCAAGCCCAAACCCCAATGGATGATGATGAGACTTTAGGTGATTACTTAAAGGGGTTTGTGGTCAAGCAAGGAGCAAGGAAAAGAAAGATGCCAACAGGGCACTCCAAGGCTGAGCATAGAAGATTTCTTATCAATTTTGCCTTTGCAGCAGGTATTCCAAAGAAAATGGCTCAGTCCATGTCTACTGAAAGGCTGCAGGAGATTCATGATAAGGAGATGGACAAAAGACGAAGAACACAAGTCTCTCCAGAAGCTCAACCATCCCAAGAAGTCCAACCATCAACCCAATCAGTGAAGCTGGTGCCAGTGCACCTGCTCCCTCTGATCAAGCAGTTGTCTCTATTCCTTCATCGGTTAAAAGGGTGCTCTTTGAGCAACAACTACAAAAGGCTATGGAGATAGAGAAGCTGATTGATCAGCATGATTTTACAAAGCCTCAAATCAACTACTGGTTTGCTAAGTCACTGGATGACCGTGACTTGAGAATGAAGTTTGTAATCAGAAGACAGTCTGGACCTGAAGAGGAGTATGACACTTTTTGGCAGATAGTACAGAGCTTGGGCAATAGCAGCAGCAATAGTTTGGTTCAGTGTAGCCATCTGAGCTGGAGAAAAGGACAAATCTGCTTCCCCGGTGTCACTGTCGTTGCGGGTGTTTCTCCTTGGAACACGAGTCGATCTACGAGGAGGCATCTACTGAGTTTCGAAAGAAATTGCGACGATCATCGTAAAGAATGAACGAGTATGGAATTGACAAACAAAATCCTAACCCATGGTCTACCCAATCTCACAGGCCAAAGTCTATTGCTTACTAAGGTATCGCAAACCTGTCTCTGATACCAACTGTAACACCCCGACCCCGAGTGGACCGGCGATGTTAATTAACTACCTCATCTAACCAAAACAAACTAAATTATTTATTAAACTTCCAAAGCTTAACATAAGTTCCAACTGATCTCAATTAACAAATTAAAACCAAAACCAACTTAATTAACTATCACAATCTCTATTTATTAAAGAAAATAAAATAGCTAACAATAATTCTAATCCTCAACCAGCAGTCAACTCTATGCACACAGCCCATCATCACCCCTAAGTACCTGCCCGAAGAAAGAATACAGTATGAGCCAAACGCCCAGTACGGAGATCGATTACAAGTGCAACGAATACGAATTCAAAGACTAAGGAATGTTTTGAAAATAAGTTAAAAAAAATAGAAAGTTTTAAAAATGGTTTTTCTTTAAAATAAATATCCACCTCCACACCAGATCGAACAAAGAATATAATGGCTGAAGCAACAAAGGGTTGGGTTATTTTTACCGAGCGTTCTAACATCATATACAACAATCACTCTCACAATCACTCTCAAAATCACTCATATCACTCAAGACTACACTGAGAGGCCACCTCAGTGCATCTGGCCGGAAGGAGTGTATGACATTACACTACAGTTCCGCAACACTCATAACATAGCCTAGGATGCATCCATACGTCTCACTGAAATAATCAACAACTCATTTCCCGAGCTAACATAAACTCAATCAATCATTCAATCATTAATCATAATCACAAACAAAAGGGAGACGCCGTAACCGATCACACTGTTACGGAAGTGTAATGTCATTGGTGTTGCAATGGCATGCCTGTGGTACCTCCACTGGTAGTTCACTCGGTAATCCTATCTCCTGTCTACTGTTTAGGGTTCAAGCATAACAAAAGGCCCGAACATTTCAAAAATAAATAATCATTTCAATACAAAAAGGGCCACATTTCACAAAGCAATATCAACAATCACAATACATCATGGAAACAACTGTTTTCAAAATATGTTTTTCACAAATGTTTTACGAGCGTTTATATAAAAACGATATTTGCTTTCGATAAGGAAACTGACACGAGATACAAAACTTCGACTGGCAAGTATTAGCATGCAATTTACATAACGAACAACTCAAGAGTAACGCTGAAAGAGGTACGGGATGCATACCTTAATAGCAGCTCCGCAAAATCACGACGACAGATTTAATCCGCTATGAATCGATTCGATCTATAAGAACGAACTTAAATTAGAACTCAGCTAGGTTGGTCTTCTAACTACCCAATCCACTATTTTAATACATACTTTTATATATAATAATTATTATTAAGTTCGGTTTACAATTATTGTTTGCTTAACTTAAAATGTTTCATTAGTCATTATTAATCGAATCAATATTCTAATAATTAAATAGTAAGTCGTTAATATATATATTTATTCCTTTTTTGATCTAATTAAACTTTTAATCGTAGTTATAAACATGAATAATTAATTTTTGTTACCCATTAATTACTTTATTTTAAATCTGTACCAACATGTATATTAGGTTCATTAAATAGGTTTAAAGCTAATTATTAATTAATATGAATAATAATTTCAAAAGAATTAAAATATAAAACTAAATTAATGTATTCCTTAAATATTATAATAATTTATTTAATTACTGGGTTATTACCCATGTATTACATGAGTTAATTTTAGAAATTGATATATATAATATAATAATTATATGAATAATAAAGTTTGCTTAGTTTTAGTTATATAATAATTATATAAATAATAAAGTTTGCTTAATTTTAGTTAGTTAGTTATTAAATTAATCCGTATTAGATTAACATAGATTTGATTTGCTTTAAAATTTAAAAATAAAATCAGTAGATGACGTGGCAAAAGGAGAGAGCGATATGTTGCAAATTAAATTAGAGCATGCCATGTGACATTTAGTTACTCTTTTAATAGTATAGATAGATTTAGGTAATGGGCCGGGTCAATGGGTCAAACCCGTTTCCCTTTTCTCCACCTTTTTTTGGATTCACACACCCATGCACACACCAAACCCACATTAACCCCCTCTCTCTCTCTATCTCTCTCTCTCTCTCTCTCTTCTTTCTCTCTCTACTATCTGCCCTCAGCTCAATGACTCTCCGGCCGGCGACCGCCGCCGTCGAGCACCGAGGACCACCACAAAAACCAGCACCATCGACTCCTCCATCTCCCTCTCGCTCGGCCTCACTCACGCTCCGCCTCTCCCTCGCCCTCGCAACAACAGCGGCGGCCTAACCCTAGCGCCGCCGCCGCCATCGCTCCGTCTCCCTCTTGTTACTCGCTCGATCTCTCGGCTAACAGCTCACCCACTCATCTCTTTCAGGCCGCCGCTGACCAGGACCATTGTGGTCGCCCCTGGTGCGGCGCCGCCACCAGAACCCACAACCACCACCGTCATCGCCTCTCAAACCCACTTTCAGGTTGGTTTCTTTTCTGGTATTAACATTTTAGTTTGGTTTCGGATCCTTTGATTTCATTCACATATTTCATATATAAAACATCATATTCATACCTTAACAAGATTCTGATATTTTAAGCAGAGTTCATTACCTCGATTTGAAGAAGAATCGTGAGTGATTGCTTGGTTTACCTCCGGTCTTCTCCCACGGTACTTGAACCGCCGGCTACGGCTTCCGTTCCTTTTCTGAGTTTGTAACTTAGTTAGGGTTTAGGGTTTTTTTTTGGGATTAATGATTTCAAATATAGATGTAACCGTAATTATCTAGGTTGGGCTTGCTTAGTCCAAGTAAGTTTCCTAATTAATTAAGCCCATCTATTTAATTAATTTATCTGAGTTATATAATTTATCACTTTGGTCCCTTTTATTTTCCTTCAATAATATGTTGCTTATTAACATTATTAAGTTAATATTATTATTTGTAATTTTTTCCATTTACTAAATTGTTATTATTTGTATTTTCATTTATTAAAATTTTTATTTAATATTCGGGTTATTATAACACTCACCACTTAAATTGATTTCGTCCCCGAAATCACCAAAAGTAAAAGCCATACCGTCATAATCACAAATAACTTTATTAGGTTTATTATTATGTTTTGGATTAGTTTTGTGTTTCTAAATTTTAAGTGTTTTAAATTTTACGGTTATTACAAATATTCCTCACGGGTGTCTTATTTCTGAGTTCCTGCGAGCTTAAGAAACACCATCCCCTATCTCCGTTCCGAGAGCTGTCTCAGGCACTGTCATTACGGCTGCCATAATCCAAAGCATAGTGTTACGACAGACCGATCAAGGGTTCGAGATTTTTGATTAAGAGACGGGGAAAGTACATCGGGAGCTCTACAACACAGAAGAAGCGGAGGCTTTTCAGCAAAATCAGGTCGAGCGGATAAATGCAGCCAAGGGCGGAAATGACATGTCCCAAGTCATTGCACGGTTAGATGTCGTGAACCTGCGTATAGGAAGCTTCCAAGAGGATGTAGTTGGTCTGATGGATGAGTTCCAACACGAGTTGCAAACTCAGGCGAGACGCATCGATGAGATCTACACTGGAGTTCGGGCCACAGCCTTCCAAAATGCCTTCTATAATCAACAACACTGGGCATACACGGACGCTGTACGGGATCATATGAACTATAATGCGAGCTTGCCACATCGGCTGTATATGGATTACAAGTGGCAAGACTTCGAGAGATTGAATATTGAGGATCGAACACCCCTATACTTTCCCGCGTATGGATGAATCCCTACGACTACTCAAGGGGATAGTGTAGTGCATCCGGCAAACACGTATCCGCCGCCGCCGCTAATGCAAGAAGACCACAATCCTTTTGGCGAGTTCTTCTCGAGCATCTTTGGACCGCCTCCGCCACGGTAGTGAGGTGCCCTCGTTCCTTTTTTTATAAATAATTTTAAGTTTCCTCGTTGTGTGTCATTTTTATGGAATAAAGTATGTTTCTTTTTTTATAAATTAATTTCATATGTTTCTGAACAATTTATATTTTATTGTGTGGTGGGCCTTTGGGCAAAGACAATTGTGTCCGGTGTTCATGTTGGCACCGGTGATATCAGTTGCTTTTCGTTTCTATGCTACGCTTTAAATTAATTTCCAATTATACCATGCTATAAGAGTGCCTTTCGTAAAATTATTTGATCAGAAGTTTTCTTCTTTTTGGGCTTTAATTTTGTGTCGAGGACGACATATTTCTTTAAGTTGGGGAAGGGGAAACACATAAATGCTTAATGTAATAGAACTAAAAATTATTTTGACGAAGAAATTAGCATTTTAACGAACTAAGCATGCCCCCACAAAGCAAGAAAAACGAAAAAGTTTTGAGCCGAACGGGTCAGGTGTGCGCCCGCCCGATTTTGACAGATTTAAATAGAAAATTTGTTTTACTCAAACCCTAGTTGAGCATCCTCGACGCCTCTCACAACGGGTGCACCCATTTCGACCAATTTTCATAAAAAAAAAATCCTTGCTTTTTGCTCAAAACATTCACTAGGAAGGATTTAGAATTGTATTTGGAAGTAATCTTGGGCAAAAACTTGAGTTTTCAACTCAAGTTGGGGAAGGATTGGCAAAGTAGGATCCAAGCAATCACCAAGCTAGACCGAAGCATTTTCATCACATTCACTCCCAAAGGTATGAACTTTTGTTAAACTATCTTTGAATTAATGAAGGTGACCATCAATGGAGTTTTCGAACCAATTTTGACTTTTGTGTTTGAATTTTGTTTACATAAGTTGTAATGTAGGAATTTACCCATTGATTATTTTTTGAAAAGTGTAGTAGAAAGTAGAATTTTTGGTTAAATTGGAAAAAAGGTCATGCTATCAAAGTCACGTAAAAGTTGGTTGCTATTCTATGTATTTTGCATAAATTATTAATATGATGATATGCTCATGATAATTAGTTTAACTAAGACATATGTGCACTATATATAGTTGTTAATGCATAGAATGTGAATTGTGGTCTATTTCACAGAATAAAATTGCAAGGGGTAGATACAATTATATACTAAAAAGTCGTAATTGCAGATGTCACGAAGAACTAGACAACGAGTAGGGGAGGGCGCCAGTTCTTCTACTCAACCGAGAGTAGAATGGAACCCGGATTTTCCACTGTCCCGACACTCGGCTGATATTCGACGGCAATTATTTATGACAAAGAAGTTTTCGAGGAAGGTATTGGTTGAAGAGAGAGTGAAAAAGGACGAATTTGATGACTATGGGGTGGTTCGGAACTTTGATTATTTGGGATGGAAAGCGGTTTTAGAACTTGGTGGTCAACACATTTACCAAGAAGAGGTAGTTAAATGGATGTCGACGCTAAGAAGAGAGCAAGGTCGGTGTATTGGGGATTTCACGTTGATAGGTCGTGTCAATGGACACGAGTTCCCGATGACGGCACGCACCATTCGGGAGATTTTCGGTGTGGACATAGGTGTGGGCATGGACGATGCCCGAGTATTCAGTTACCAGTATAAGACTAACGCACAATTGGTGTTCACCGACAGCTTTTGGGAAGGGGAGTGGACGACACAGTTGGCAGAGATATTAAAAATAGACTACAATGCCGCTGTAGCTTACACAGCTTATGCAAGGAGAGATTTACGCCCCATGACCAAGGTGTTGCACAAGATCGTCACCAATAATGTACTTCCAAGAGATAGTGATCTGACAAAGATACGACACAAGGAGGTAACGATTTTGTATGCGTTAACGACGGGAGAGCCGAGCCTCTCATTTGCGTGGATTGTGATGAACGACCTATGGTTGATGTACGACACAAGAGAGAGGAAGGTTATTGTAACACCCCGATCCCGAGTGGACTGGCGATGTTAATTAACTACCTCATCTAACCAAAACAAACTAAATTATTTATTAGAATTCCAAAGGTTAACATAAGTTCCAACTGATCTCAACTAACAAATTAAAACCAAAACCAACTTAATTAACTATCACAATCACCCTTTATTAAAGAAAATAAAATAGGAAACAATAATTCTAATCCCCAAACAGCAGTCAACTCTCTGCACACTGCCCATCATTACCCCTGAGTACCTGCCGGAAGAAAGAACACAGCATGAGCCAAACGCCCAGTACGGAGATCGATTACAAGTGCAACGAATACGAATTCAAAGACTAAGGAATGTTTTGAAAATAAGTTTAAAAAATAAAAAAGAAAGTTTTAAAAATGGTTTTTCTATAAAATAAATATCCACCTCCACACCAGATCAAACAAAAAATATAAGGGCTGAAGCAACAAAGGGTTGGGTTATTTTTACCGAGCGTCCTAAAATCATATACAACAATCACTCTCACAATCACTCTCAAAATCACTCATATCACTAAAGACTACACTGAGAGGCCACCTCTGTGCATCTGGCCGGAAGGAGTGTATAGCATTACACTACAGTTCTGCAACACTCATAACATAGCCTAGGATGCATCCATACGCCTCCCTAAAATAATCAACAACTCATTTTCCCGAGCTAACATAAACTCAATCAATCATTCAATCATGAATCATAATCACAAACAAAAAGGAGACGCCGTAACCAATCACACTATTACGGAAGTGTCATGCCATTGGTGCCAAATTGGCATGCCTGTTGTACCTCCACAGGTAGTTCACTCGGTAATCCTATCTCCTGTCTACTGTCTAGGGTTCAACAACAAAAAAAGCCCGAATAAACATTTCAAAAATAAATAATCATTTCAATACAAAAAGGGCCACATTTCAGAAAGCAATATCAACAATCACAATACATCATGGAAACAACTGTTTTCAAAATACGTTTTTCACAAATGTTTTACGAGCGTTGAAAAACGATATTTGCATTCGACAAGGAAACTGACACGAGATATAAAAATTCGAATTTCAAGTATTAGCATGCAATTCACACAACGAACAACTCAAGAGTAACGCTGAAAGAAGTACGAGATCCGTACCTTAATAGCAGCTCTGCAAAATCACGACGACAGATTTAATCCGCTACGAATCGATTCGATCTATAAGAACGAACTTAAATTAGAACTCAGCTAGGTTGGTCTTCTAACTATCCAATCCACTATTTTAATACATATTTTTATATATAATAATTATTATTAAGTTCGGTTTACAATTATTGTTTGCTTAACTTAAAATGTTTCATTAGTCATTATTAATCGAATCGATATTCTAATAATTAAATAGTAAGTCGTTGATATATATTTATTCCAATTTTAATCTAATTAAACTTTTAATCGTAGTTATAAACGTGAATAATTAATTGATTTGTTACCCATTAATTACTTTATTTGAAGTTTGTTCCAACATGTATATTAGGTTCATTAAATAGGTTTAAAGCTAATTATTAATTAATATGAATAATAATTTCAAAAGAATTAAAATAAAAAACTAAGTAATGTATTCCTTAAATATTATAATAATTTATTTAATTATTTAGGTAATGGTTCGGGTTAATGAGTCAAACCCGTTTCCCTTTTCTCCCCCTTTTTCTCGAATTCACACACCCACGCACAAACCAAATCCACATTCACCCTCTCTTTTCTTTCTCTCTCTACTATCTGCCCTCAGCTCTCTGACTCTCCGGCCGGCGACCGCCGCCGTCGCTCACCAACGACCACCACAAAAACCAGCACCATCGACACCTCCATCTCCCTCTCGCTCCGCCTCACTCACGCTCCGCCTCTCCCTCGCCCTCGCAACAACAGCAGCTGCCTAACCCTAGCGCCGCCGCCTGCACGCTCACACCCATCATCGCCGCCGCCATCGCTCCGTCTCCCTCTTCTTACTCGCTCGATCTCTCGGCTAACAGCTCACCCACTCATCTCTTTCTCGCCGCCGCTGACCAGGACCATTGCGGTCGCCCCTGGTGCGGCGTCGCCACCAGAACCCACAACCACCACCGTCATCGCCTCTCAAACCCACTTTCAGGTTGGTTTTCTTTTCTGGTATTAACATTTTAGTTTGGTTTCGGATCCTTTGATTTCATTCACATATGTCATATATAAAACATCATATTTATACCTTAACAAGATTATGATATTTTAAGCAGAGTTCATTACCTCGATTTGAAGAAGAATCGTGAGTGATTGCTTGGTTTACCTCCGGTCTTCTCCCACGGTATTTGAACCGCCGGCTACGGCTTCCGTTCCTTTTCTGAGTTTGTAACTATATTAGGGTTTAGGGTTGTTTTTGGGATTAATGATATTAAATATGGATGTAACCCTAATTATCTGGGTTGGGCTTGCTTAGTCCAAGTTAGTTTCCTAATTAATTAAGCCCATCTATTTAATTAATTTATCTGAGTTATATAATTTATCACTTTGGTCCCTTTTATTTTCCTTAAATAATCTGTTGCTTATTAACATTATCAAGTTAATATTATTATTTGTATTTTTTTTCCATTTTCTAAATTGTTATTATTTGCATTTTCGTTTATTAAAATTTTTATTTAATATTCGGGTTATTATAACACTCACCACTTAAATTGATTTCGTCCCCGAAATCACCAAAAGTAAAAGCCATACCGTCATGATCGCCAATAACTTTGTTAGGTTTATTATTATGTTTTGGATTAGTTGTGTGTTTCTAAATTTTAAGTGTTTAAAATTTTACGGTTATTACAACTTACCCCACTTAAAAAGGATTCCGTCCTCGGAATCAAACGGAAGAAACTAGAAGATAACTAAATTATCGAATAGATGGGGATAACGCTCTCTGAACGACTTGCAACTGATGGTACCTTGACTTCAAATCAATCTTCTCGCCTCCATGGCCGAAACGATAGGTATAATGCTACTAGGTCGAAACCCGATGAACATAATTAGGATCTTTGAGATCACCGAAGATAACGCGCATAGACATAGGAAGTAAGCAAACAGTAAAAACATGATTCTCGACACATAACGGACAATCAAGACACAGACAATCAATAACCACATAATTCCACATGGCAGTAGAGATACAAACCAAACCAACACGCTGAACAAAAGACGAAGAGATAATAGAATGCGTAGAATCCGTTTCGAATAACACATGAGCCTCTCAACCCGAGAACGAAAATTAACTCGATATCGTACCTGGAGCGTTTGCATCCTGATGCTCGGTGATGAAGAAAACTCTACCGACATTCCCTCTCTGGTTACCAGCACTCGCCTGCTGATTATTACCTTGTTGCTGATTATTCCCTGCATTATCCTGCTGGTTATTAGCACATTGATTGCCCCTCGCATTCCCCTGCTGATCATTCCCTGGTTGCGCCGTACAATTCCTAGCAATGTGCCCCTGCTGACCACAGTTGAAGCAAGCTCTGGCCTCCCGAAAACAAGGCCTCCCAGGATGAAATGTTCGACATCCATTACACGCAGCAATCATAGCCTGACAATTATTCGTTTGCTCCGATCCAGTAAGTCTGAACATATCGAGGACCGACAACTGGTTATCAGCTCCATGCTGGAATCCCCTGTTTCTAGTCCCATCATTCTGTCCTGACTGAAACCTGACATTAAGGTCTGAAGCCTGCCCGCAGTTTTCCTCTCGACCCCTCTTTCGGTCACCTCCCTTATTAGCATGAAAGTCTGCCCTCTCCATTTCCATGGTTTTTTTTGCTGCATCAGCCGCATCCGAGATCTTTTCGTATTTCCTGTCGACTATTTGGCGGCGATTCTCATACCGCAGGCCCCATACGAACTTGTGAGCTTGTTGCTTCGCGGTTCCAGCCGTAGCGCCAACAAATCTCGCGACTCGCACAAATCGCTCCACATAGGCACTCACATCCTTATCGTTTTCCTGATGGATGCTCGCATATTCTCTCTCACATGCTTGAATATCGGCCGCTGGGAAGTATTGTTGGTAAAACATCTCCAAGAAATCTCTTCAAGACAAGGATTCCAGGAAACCATCACCCTCTACCTCCTTCAGAGTCTTCCACCAGGAATGAGCATCCCCTTCCAGTTTATAGGTAGCCAGACGTATCTTCTGGTTCTCTGTGCATTCCAGGACTTCGAAAATCTTCTCCATATGAGCTATCCAGTTCCTTGCATCATTCGGTTTCTTCCCCCCACAGAAAGAATCAGGCTTTTGTTTCTGAAACTTCTCCAAAAGCTTATATGTTGGCGGTTCCTGAGCATTTTCTGGCGCATCTACAACCCCAGTATTATTATTACCCTGGTTCTGAACGACTGCCAGAATTTGAGGCACAGCTTGGGCAATAGCAGCAGCAATAGTTTGGTTCAGTGTAGCCATCTTAGCTGGAGAAAAGGACAAATCTGCTTCCCCGGTGTCACTGTCGTTGCGGGTGTTTCTCCTTGGAATGCGAGTCGATCTACGAGGAGGCATCTACTGAGTTTCGAAAGAAATTGCGACGATCATCGTAAAGAACGAACGAGTATGGAATTGACAAACAAAATCCTAACCCATGGTCTACCCAATCTCACAGGCCAAAGTCTATTGCTTACTAAGGTATCGCAAACCTGTCTCTGATACCAACTGTAACACCCCGACCCCGAGTAGACCGGCGATGTTAATTAACTACCTCATCTAACCAAAACAAACTAAATTATTTATTAAACTTCCAAAGCTTAACATAAGTTCCAACTGATCTCAATTAACAAATTAAAACCAAAACCAACTTAATTAAATATCACAATCTCTATTTATTACAGGAAATAAAATAGCTAACAATAATTCTAATCCTCAAACAGCAGTCAACTCTCTGCACACAGCCCATCATCACCCCTGAGTACTTGCCCGAAGAAAGAATACAGCATGAGCCAAACGCCCAGTACGGAGATCGATTACAAGTGCAACGAATACGAATTCAAAGACTAAGGAATGTTTTGAAAATAAGTTTCAAAAAAAAAAAAAAGTTTTAAAAATGGTTTTTCTTTAAAATAAATATCCACCTCCACACCAGATCAAACAAAGAATATAATGGCTGAAGCAACAAAGGGTTGGGTTATTTTTACCGAGCGTTCTAACATCATATACAACAATCACTCTCACAATCACTCTCAAAATCACTCATATCACTCAAGACTACACTGAGAGGCCACCTCAGTGCATCTGGCCGGAAGGAGTGTATGACATTACACTACAGTTCCGCAACACTCATAACATAGCCTAGGATGCATCCATACGCCTCGTTGAAATAATCAACAGCTCATTTCCCGAGCTAACATAAACTCAATCAATCATTCAATCATTAATCATAATCACAAACAAAAGGGAGACGCCGTAACCGATCACACTGTTACGGAAGTGTCATGCCATTGGTGCTGCAATGGCATGCCTGTGGTACCTCCACAGGTAGTTCACTCGGTAATCCTATCTCCTGTCTACTGTCTAGGATTCAAGCATAACAAAAGGTCCGAATAAACATTTCAAAAATAAATAATCATTTCAATACAAAAAGGGCCACATTTCACAAAGCAATATCAACAATCACAATACATCATGGAAACAATTGTTTTCAAAATACGTTTTTCACAAATCTTTTACGAGCGTTTAAAAATGATATTTGCTTTCGATAAGGAAACTGACACGAGATACAAAAATTCGACTGTCAAGTATTATCATGCAATTCACACAACGAACAACTCAAGAGTAACGCTGAAAGAAGTACGGGATCCATACCTTAATAGCAGCTCCGCAAAATCACGACGACAGATTTAATCCGCTACGAATCGATTCGATCTATAAGAACGAACTTAAATTAGAACTCAACTAGTTGGTCTTCTAACTACCCAATCCACTATTTTAATACATACTTTTATATATAATAATTATTATTAAGTTCGGTTTACAATTTTTGTTTGCTTAACTTAAAATGTTTCATTAGTCATTATTAATCGAATCAATATTCTAATAATAAATAGTAAGTCGTTAATATATATATTTATTCCATTTTTAATCTAATTAAACTTTTAATCGTAGTTATAAACATGAATAATTAATTGATTTGTTACCCATTAATTACTTTATTTTAAATCTGTTCCAACATGTATATTAGGTTCATTAAATAGGTTTAAAGCTAATTATTAATTAATACTAGTCATGTAGGCCCGTGCGATGCACCGGGCTAAATGATTTTTTAATTAATACATTATGTAAAAATTAGGGACATGTGATTGTTATGATGTTACTAAATTAAATAAATAAATGTTTTTTGTAGCTACTTCTTTTACTAAATAAATTAAATCAATGATGCAATATTAGACGTAATTTAAATGTTATAAAAGATTGCTACCTACTCGGTAACTCATGTTAGTTTTATGTTATCAACTAAAATAAACTAACTAATGAAATAATTTATTTGATCTAAGTAATTATCATTATAACTTATACAATGAATTTATTGTTATTGGACTCAATTTATCAAATTAAATTACAATAGAATAATTTATTTTGATTTGAACATATGATCATTATAGTTTATTATATGGAATTTATTAATATATGGCTCCACTTATCAAATGAAATAAATTAAATAATAATAAAAAATATATTTTATTCTAAATTATTGAATATTGTAATTTATTATATGTTGTTAAATTACTATAAACATGAAATCGTTTATGCTCAAGACTACTATTGATTCATGTGCATTTGATATTTATAAATTGGAAAAAATATGAGACAAAAATATATGTGATTATTAAAAAATATTTTAGTATTGTTGGTAATAATATTATATAGTTGTATATACCCTAAAACAAAATCATGTCATACAAAAGTGAAATTTAACAACCACTATACTTGTGTTTTTTTCCAACATCCTGCAAGTTTAAAATATTATTTCTCAGAATAAAATAAGATTGACTCGAAAAATACATGTTAACATAAAAAAGTTCTCCATAATTCATTTTCTAAAACAACTGAAAATGACAAACACATATATGAAAGTGTGTAATTGATTGAAATGAATTAAAAAACAATAACAAATATACAACTGAGAAGTAGATAAATGGTAGATAAATTTTGTAAGGAAAAGATGGATGATATCGACCATGACTATGTCAATGTTCGTTCTACACTCATGCTTCTTTATCCTGCAATGATAAAAAAAATGTTAGAAACGTAAGAATATGATATTTTTGAAATTGATCATGCATCAAAGATAAACATGAAAACAATAATGTCAAATTTTATTACGATTTTGGAGTGTCTAGATACTATAGATAAAATGTAACAATCAATATGACATTTATGTACAATAGGTTACGTTTGAAAATTATGAGAGGATTTCAAAAGAATTGAGCAATCAGTATGACATTTATGTGTAATTATAATGTGTACAACATAGGTTATATTTGAAAATTATGAGAGAATTTCAAAAAAAAATTTAGCAATCAATGTCATTTATGTGTAATTATAATTTGTACATGATGCATATATTAGTTACTTGAACCTATTAAAATTCAAGATTTATGCATTAATGTATTCTTTTCACATTTCATGAAATAAAAATATATTAATTTAACTACAAATAATGCAATTAATTTTAAAGTTTTAAATTATATATATTTTAATTAAATTATTTTTAAAGGTGATTTGATCAGTTATATGCTTTCTTACATAAAGTTTATATACAACATGTAATTGTGTTAGAAGTTTATTTCAATACATTAATTTAAATGAATATTAATAAGGTTCTACATTGAATCTATGTAACTATAATTTAATGATAAATAAGAATTCTATTACGTAATATTTATTTGAGTTCAAATAATATTTATTTATATTAAACATGTTGTGTCAAAGTTGAGTCCATTTTATAATAAAATTTATATATACCGAGTTATTTTATAAATAATCTTAAAATTATTGATCATATATTTTATTAGTTTAATTTGTTAATTAACTTGTTTTTTAAAGGGTATTTAAGGAATTATATATTTTCATAAAGAGTTCTTTAAAAAATTAAAAATTATATCTTAAAACTTTTCTACAATGTGTAACTATATTTAAAAAAAAAAAGTTATGTGCTAATTTAAATATATATTATTTATAAATAATATATTTAATCATAAAATTCTAAATTATATATTTTGTTTGGATTAATTTGTTGATTAACTGATTTTTAAAGGCTACTTAAGGAATCATATATTTTCATAAAAGTTTTTAAAAATTAGAAAAAAAATGTTTCTTAAAATTTAGGTACAATGTGTAAGTATTTTAAAATTTCTTATACATTAATTAAATACTTGTTATTACATGAGATTTATGCTACACGACTCAACTTATCAAATTAAATTAAAAATAAACTAATTTTTTAATCTAAATATATAATAATTATATTTTATTATTTAGAATTATCAATATACGACTCAACTTATCAAATTAAATAAATTAAATAACATAATTATGCATTATATATAAAAGATGATCATCGTAATATATTACATCGAATTAATTACTATAGACATGAAATCATTACCATTATTATGCTTTTATAAGGATTAATATATTTGTTAGAAATTTTAAATCTACAAAGAGTGATATTTCAATTTTTTTCAATATACTATTTGCAAATAAAATTCTTAGTCTCTTATCATTTAAAGGAGATTTATGAATTATGTTTTTTGGTAAGATAATTCAGTTATTAAAGATATTCAATTTAAATAAATAAATTAAAATACAACACAATAATTTTTTCCTCTTTGTTAACTTATTTAGGTATAAATAATAAAAGATGTATCTTACATATTAATTTAATGAAATAACGATTATTATATTCTTAGTATCTCATCTTATCTTTGTGGTGTTTTGAAATTAAATAAAATAAATAAATGATGTATATCATATGTAAATAAATGTTAGTTGACACATGTTGCGATGTTACTAAATTAAATAAATAAATGATTTTCATGACTATTTTTTGTCATTAAACAAATTAAATCAGTGAATTAATATTAAATATTCCTATGATCTACTCGATAACCCATGTTATTTTTTTGTATTAACTAATAAATTTAATTATTTTGATCTGAATAAATTATCAGTATAACTTATTACATGAAATTTATTGTTATATGACTAAACATATCAAATCGAATTGAAATAAAATACACTATTATGATTTAAATAAATATCATTGTAGTTCATTATATGGACTTTAGTAACATATGCTGCAACTTATCAAATTAATTAAAGTAAATAATTAAATAATATATTTTGATATAAAATATGATCATTGTAATTTATTATATTGAATTGGAATACTTTATACATAAAATCATTTATGGCATGAGTCTTTATTGAAATGGACCCAACTTATCAAATTAAATAAATTAAATAATAAATATAGTTTGATTTATTAATGATCATTGTAATTATTTAAATGGAATCAAAATTCTTAGCATTGTCGTAGGATTTTCCATCCACCAAGCACTCACAAATTGTTTGTAACATGAAATGATGGAAGAATGTGAATGAACAAATTTAACTTTGTTATTTACAGATAAATGATTGACATTAACTCATAATTATGGTAAAATAAAAACATTTAATTGATAAGAAATATTAACCTTAGGATAGATGGAGGGTTTTTACTATTAAGGTAAAATTAATTAAATTTAAGCAACATTAAACCAATATTTAGTTCTTCAAGTTGGAAAAAATAGATAGTCTATTATTATTAACATATTTTTTTTTTAAAACCAAAACAATATTTAGTTTTGATTATATAAAGCAAATTGAATTAATTATTAATTTTGATTATATACATCTGTCTTAATGTTTTGTTAAAAAAACAATCATAATGTTAATCCGTTTCTAAAGTTATCAAACAAAAATCACAATTATATATTATACTATAAAAAATTAAAATAGAAAACAAAAATACAACTATTATTAAAATATGGTTTTTGGTTTAGACTTACGTTTGTTATAAGATAGATTTAAAATAAAATATAAAACACACAATAAAACTATTACTAAAATATGATTTTCGGTTTAGACTTGCATTTATTATAATATTATGGTAATTATTGTAAGTTCTATGACATATATATTTAGAAGAAAACATTATTCTACTTTTATATTTTGATTTTCATTCATCAAATAAGTTAAAACAAAAATAATTTTATAGTTTATGACAATTTAGGTTTTTTCATAGTTTCATGAAGAATTCATCAACCTTAATTTCGGGTAACTATAAAATTTAACGCAACAGAAACTAAAATTTACAGTATTTATTCTAATAAACAAAATCTAAATTCCATGATGGTTAACCAAAATCAATTTAAAAGAAACATCACTTCTAATAATTGATAAATTAGGTATAAAAATGTAAGTTAATCGTATGTGTTCACTTATACCTAATAAAAGTAAATATAAATTACCTCATCACTTTTCATATTTCTATGAAGTTTAGTTTTTAGGACACCTTCTGTAAAAACGTTCAACACTAAGAACATATGTCTCTATCACCAATTTAGTATTCCTCAATGTTTTGTTGAAAACCACCAAACTGAAAGACAAACACGACGATGAAGATTGTTAATTTTCCACACAAAATGATGATCACACATTCTTTTCCGTTACAAAATTTAAAGAATCACAAAAATATAAAAAATTAAACAGCTAAACAAAAAGTATGAATTCTTACTCTAAAGAGAGAGCGCAAAGGAAGATTGTGATAGTGTAGCTCGTATGGTCTCTTGTTTGTATGTATATTTCTTTGACAATTTTGTTTAGTTTTTTGGTTATAAATATTTTGTCTTTCAAAAAAATAGTAATTGAGAAAAATGGATTGTGTGTGATAGGAAATGAAGAGACTTGATTTCAATTAATTGATAATTAATTCAATTTAGAAAATGATAAGTAACGGTCATTGGCAATTTAAGAGTAGTAATGTAGGACTTGTAAATATTTAATTTCATTTAATAAAAAATAACTAAATAATTATTTATATTATTTATTAAAAATCAATATTAAATCATTAATACTCATATTTATTACATATGACTCAACTTTTATAGATATATAGATGAATAATAATTTCAAAAGAATTAAAATATAATACTAAATTAATGTATTCCTTAAATATTATAATAATTTATTTAATTACTAGGTTATTACCCATGTATTACATGAGTTAATTTTAGAAATTGATATTTATATATATATGTATAATATAATAATTATATGAATAATAAAGTTTGCTTAATTTTAGTTATATAATAATTATATAAATAATAAATTTTGCTTAATTTTAGTTAGTTAGTTAGTAAATTAATCCTTATTAGATTTACATAGATTTGATTTGCTTTAAAACTTAAAAATAAAATCAGTAGATGACGTGGCAAAAGGAGAGAGCGACATGTGGCAAATTAAATGAGAGCATGTCATGTGACATTTATTTACTCTTTTAATAGTATAGATAGATTAGGTAATGGGTCGGGTCAATGGGTCAAACCCGTTTCCCTTTTCTCAACCTTTTTTTCGGATTCACACACCCATGCACACACCAAACCCACATTCACCCTCTCTCTCTCTCTCTCTCTCTCTCTCTCTCTCTCTCTCTCTCTTCTTTCTCTCTCTACAATCTGCCCTCAGCTCTCTGACTCTTCGGCCGGCGACCGCCGCCGTCGCTCACCGACAACCACCATAAAAACCAGCACCATCGACTCCTCCATCTCCCTCTCGCTCGTCCTCACTCACGCTCCGCCTCTCCCTCGCCCTCGCAACAACAGGGGCTGCCTAACCCTAGCGCCGCCGCCGCCACGCTCACACCCTTCACCGCCGCCGCCATCGCTCCGTCTCCCTCTTTTTACTCGCTCGATCTCTCGGCTAACAGCTCACCCACTCATCTCTTTCACGCCGCCGCTGACCAGGACCATTGCGGTCGCCCCTGGTGCGGCGCCGCCACCAGAACCCACAACCACCACCGTCATCGCCTCTCAAACCCACTTTCAGGTTGGTTTCTTTTCTGGTATTAACATTTTAGTTTGGTTTCGGATCCTTTGATTTCATTCACATATTTCATATATAAAACATCATATTCATACCTTAACAAGATTCTGATATTTTAAGCAGAGTTCATTACCTCGATTTGAAGAAGAATCGTGAGTGATTGCTTGGTTTACCTCCGGTCTTCTCCCACAGTACTTGAACCGCCGGCTACGGCTTCCGTTCCTTTTCTGAGTTTGTAACTTAGTTAGGGTTTAGGGTTTTTTTTGGGATTAATGATATTAAATATATATGTAACCCTAATTATCTAGGTTGGGCTTGCTTAGTCCAAGTAAGTTTCCTAATTAATTAAGCCCATCTGTTTAATTAATTTATCTGAGTTATATAATTTATCACTTTGGTCCCTTTTATTTTCCTTAAATAATTTGTTGCTTATTAACATTATTAAGTTAATATTATTATTAGTTGAATTTTTTTCCATTAACTAAATTGTTATTATTTGTATTTTCATTTATTAAAATTTTTATTTAATATTCGGGTTATTATAACACTCACCACTTAAATTGATTTCGTCCCCGAAATCACCAAAAGTAAACGCCATACCGTCATGATCACAAATAACTTTATTAGGTTTATTATTATGTTTTGGATTAGTTGTGTGTTTCTAAATTTTAAGTGTTTTAAATTTTACGGTTATTACAATTATTCCTCACGGGTGTCTTATTTCTGAGTTCCTGCGAGCTTAAGAAACACCATCCCCTATCTCCGTTCCGAGAGCTGTCTCAGGCACTGTCATTACGGCTGCCATAATCCAAAGGATAGTGTTACGACAGACCGATCAAGGGTTCGAGATTTTTGATTAAGAGACGGGGAATGTAAATCGGGAGCTCTACAACACAGAAGAAACGGAGGCTTTTCAGCAAAATCAGGTCGAGCGGATAAATGCAGCCGGGGGCAGAAATGACATGTCCCAAGTCATTGCACGGTTAGATGCCGTGAACCTGCGTATAGGAAGCTTCCAAGAGGATGTAGTTGGTCTGATGGATGAGTTCCAACACGAGTTTCAAACTCAGGCGGGACGCATCGATGAGATCTACACTGGAGTTCGGGCCACAGCCTTCCAAAATGCCTTCTATAATCAACAACACTGGGCATACACGGACGCTGTACGGGATCATATGAACTATAATGCGGGCTTGCCACATCGGCAGTATCTGGATTATAAGTGGCAAGACTTCGAGAGATTGAATATTGAGGATCGAACACCCCAATACTTTCCCGCGTATGGATGAATCCCTACGACTACTCAAGGGGATAGTGTAGTGCATCCGACAAACACGTATCCACCGCCGCCGCAAATGCAAGAAGACCGCAATCCTTTTGGCGAGTTCTTCTCGAGCATCTTTGGACCGCCTCCGCCACGGTAGTCAGGTGCCCTCGTTCCTTTTTTTATAAATAATTTTAAGTTGCCTCGTTGTGTGTCATTTTTATGGAATAAAGTACGCTTCTTTTGTGATTTGATTAAGCGAGAAAAGAGCTATGATAGACAATTCGATCTATTTCCCTATAAATATCCTTGTTGTTGAGCTTGCAACTTAAAAATGATGATGTTAGTTAGGTCGGTTCTAAGTAAAAACATATAACTAAATGAGTTTAGACACTTCACAAAGAGTCATAAGGGATTGATTTCAAAGAAGTGAGCTAACTTAAAAGTAGGATATAACGTGTAGTAACGAGTGATAACTAACGATAGTTCCAATAGCCGCTACTAATTCATGCAATATGGGGGAGGAAGCGAACACGAATTAAACCTCAATTCAGGTGTGGCCTAGTTGATTCAGGTAGTTAAGTCTGAAGACTACCATCATGCCTAGTCCCCTAAGGCCGACTGTGTAAGGTCTACCACTGCAAGATCTATCTAGTCGCGGATCCGTGAACGAGTGCGGAATCCTCGTTGACGGTTAGACGGACAACTCTCAACCAACGGAACACGGAGACTATTAGACGCTGAACGAACGACACACGAACGATCCTACGTACTAATTCTCTCCGAAACAGCACTCACCTAGCTGATAAACTCGAGATCGCCTCTTGCTTAATTCCTCACGAATTCTGCAAAAAGTCTGACTAATCATTCGAGTCTATCCCTAATTATAGACCCTGATTCGAGTCTGTTGTGGGCCAACCTCGAATCTGGCCCAAGGCCCATTCGAGTCTGTCCATATTGACAGTCTCGAATCTAGCCCATTCGAATCTAAGGCTAGACTCGAATCTATCACAGATTCGAATCCCAAGCCTTAAACAATTCGAATCTATGGCTACATTCGAATCTATCACAGATTCGAATGCCAAGCCTTGTATTCTAAAATCACCTAAGAACTTGTCTTATCAATAACAAAACTAGACTGCTGTCGTCACACTGAATGTACCAACAGACTCCCCCTTGACGATAGCTTCTAGTTTTTGTTCATTGATCTTGATAGACTATTTGCTTTAATGATAATGAATGTCGAGATCACCCTTTCTCCTCGTTATCCATGACTGATGATTCTGAATCGCTTCTCTAACTTAGTCCACGTTCCTTTGAACCACAGCGCTTCTAATACCTCTTAGACTAACCTCTCAAATCTGCAGTACGAAGTTCTAAGTCATCTTCAATTACTCTTACAATGCTCCGGTCAGACCATGTCTTCAGTTACTTCAGTTGTCTCTGAATCCTTGTCTTTCCTATTGTCAGTAGCTTTGGACACTGACTCCCCCTGAGGATCAGCAGTGAGAGCCAACATTTGAAAGATCTGCCAGCTCACTACTGTCTTGAAAGATCTGCCCGCTCACTATTCGAGCTATCTTCTTTGACTTATCTTTTTCGAAGGACAGCTTCTCTACGATTTCTCCACTCTCTACTATTTCTCCCCCTGAGATGGATGATCTTTCAACCAGATGCCAATATAGCCTCCAGATTTGCAATCTGCTGCTACTGATCAGTCTCTGTCTGATCCAGCTTGGCATGAAGTTCACAAATCGCCTTTGTCAGTTGAAGAATCTGTAATTCTGTGAATAATTCAAGGCTAACACTGTATAGACTTAATCAACAGATGAAACAAGTCATTAGATGTTAGTAGGACATTAAAATCATTATTCAACGATAATGATAAAATGAAACTCTCCTACTTAAAGTTTTTGAAGGTTTATAGCATAAACCAAACACGAGAACTAAATTCGAGAGAAACTATCATTACCTTTGTTTAAATAGTCCCAACCTCGTAAGTTTTGAAAGACTTTGAACAATTTTCAACTTTTTCAACACTTAAATGAAAATTTTGAAAATCTTTGAATAAAATTCAACTTTTTCAACTTTTTCATGTAATGGAGGTTTACAACCTTTGCAGAACCAATCACACTAAGCAACAGATTTTCACGCAATATTTGTTTATTCAACCAATCATGCATCCTTAGAAACTTTGACCTTTATCCTACTGAAGATAAAAATAAAATAAAATAAAATTAATTTTAAACTTAAGCTACTCTAACCTACACTAAATAGTATATTTTTGGCGAGAATAGTCAAAGAAAGATTCAATCAGATAGCGATGTCTGATACTAACTTTCAGTACTTAAACTTTCACACTTAGGAATTTTTTATTCCTTTGTTTGTTTGTCGTGACATACCTATTTAGCCGATTGTTGGTATTTTACCCCTTTTAAACATTCTACATTTCGGAATATCCCTTGGCCTTTTTATTTATCAGGAAATTATCTTACGTGACGCAGACATAGACATACTTTTATGATCAAGGCACACAGACAAAGATTCTAACTTGTTGGTATTTGCAAACTTTCTTTAAAAGACAAACATCGGACACAGGTCTGTATTTTCATACAACAAAGTGTCTTAGTTTGACTTAAGGTTTATTTTTAAAGGTAGCAGATAGCGGTGACAGGTCTGTACTGACGTACAACAGAGCGACATATCTGCTAACCCGAATCTGAACAGAGACAACAGGTCTGTACTTACGTACAACAGAGTTGCATGTTTTCGACTCTCAGTTTTATATGATTTTTCTATTCATTCCATTTTAAGATGTATTTGATGTTTCCATACATCCCCAGAAAGTTTGCATACCTCATTTAGACTCAAAGTTTGTATGTCTTGTACATAAAAATTAAGACCGATTGGTCGTACATCTAAGTTAGTGACACGCTTGACTTTTTCTAGAATATTTTATTAGCCTTGAGATTCCCTATATGTATTATGCCTACCAACACATCAAACTAAATAAAGTATAACACTTAGAGTTTAGTTGCATTATGTGTGAAAGCCTAAACACTTAGAGTTCGTAACGACTGTGCTAATTTTCGTCACTTTGAACCTATGTTTCTAAGACTTAACTCGTTTTCTGATATTCTCCTTTTTTTAATTTTTTTTTTTTTGATTTTCTCTCTTTTTTCTTTTGTTTTCCATAAATAATAATAAGCTAATAAAGTAACTTACTAACTTACTATAAAAAGAAATAAAATAGCCTAAGGTCAAGTTACTTTGGATTACACATGCCATTCAGTTGAACTAACAACCCAAAGCATGAACTAACAAATGCTTTTGTGACTAGATTCGCATTGTTTATACAAACTGACACAATTGACACACCTTACATGTTTCCCTTATAGCTTCTCACTTTGGTCTAAGGACCCAGAAAGCATACCTGCTGTTTCGTCCTTTGTAACCCTTGTCCTGTATCAAGAGAAACCACTATCCATAAACCATTTGTCATTAGGATCCGTAGGTAACTCCTGCACACTAAACAAGAAAAGTTAGTTATCACGGGGGACCCAAGCCATGACTGACTTGGTAATACCATCCTCATCCACAAACTTGAATTCCTTCAAATACCCATCTCTCCTTTCAGGTGACTTGGATTTTTGATTGAGAATCTGTTGTGAAGCTGAATGATTAACATCCATTCTCGACCTTTGTATTGGTCTTTTCGTTTCAGCCCTTGAATAATTTTTGTTATGGTACATTTCAGTCTCATAATTCCGGGCTCTACCTGGTGTCGTATGCTTATTAGGAGAATTAGACCTAACTAGAGTGTGACTCCTCTTAGGTGAATTTTTCCTAATAATGGTATGGGGGCCAGACATTGATTGACTAGGAGATCTATTCGGTGAGTTAATCCTAAGTCCGTCATTTTGTCTAAGAGACTCCGATGATTGACAACTACCTATACGTGACACCTCAACGGAGTTCTTCTCAGAAACTCGAGAACTACTCCCGCTCGCATCACTAGGCATTGTTTTTAAGATTTGCTGCTCTTGTTTCCCTATGTTCAATGAAGACTCTGACTTTTTGTAGGGACAACCTGAAACAACATGTCCTTTCTCATGACACTTAAAGCAAGACATCTTGTCAATAGATTTCTTATAGGCACTCTTTGACCTAGGTGTCTTACTAATACCCTGATTGTCTGTATCAACAGCTTGTTTTAACTCCCCTTTGTTAACATTGCTTACAGTATTTTCCTCTTCTAGGTTTGAATTACAACTAGACTGAACACACTGTACTGTTTGTCTAACCTGAGGAGTAATTGAAGATACTTCATAGGACTCAGTTACCTTGACTGCCTCTGATTTAACCATATCATTGGTCTCATCCTGAGCAGTAGGTACACGATTGCTATTGGCCTCATCAACCTTAGTACTAGACTCAGCTAATTCCTTATCTCTAAGAGAGATCTCTTTGGTCAGTGACTCTACATGCTCATAAAGTAGTTCATTCCTGACACTTTGTTCAATCAATTTGTCATTCAGAACTAGTAAATCTTGAGCATCATTTCTCAGTTTGGCCTGAAGATCTTCCTTAATGTCTAATAAATTAGCATTATCTGATTTTAAGGATTGAATTTGAGCAGTCATAGATGAATATGTTTCTAGTACTAAATTCAATTTATCATTCAAAGTAGTACATAAAGCACATAAATCATGAAAAGTAGAAGAGTTTAGAATTACCTGTTTCCGATCAGATTTGATATTGGCCATCTGAGCTGCAAACTCCAGCGTAGTTAGCTCCTCAGCAATTTCCAGCACCAAAGGTTCTGAATCAGAAAACTGTGTGTCCTCTTTCTCTTCCTCTTCTGCTCCCGTACTTCCAGTCTCTGTGACTTCAGCCATGAAGGCTCTAGCATTAGTCTCTGGATGTGTACTCCAATCATATGTGCCATCGAACTGTCTGTTAGACCCCACATTAGCAAGTAAACCAGCCACTGAACCCTGATTCCCTGATCTTTGATTCCCTGAACTGGCTAAATGCTGACGTCCTAAGTTCTGATGATTATCAATCTTAGGTCTTTAACACTCTCTCGCAAAGTGTCCCAACCCCTGACAGTTATAACATCTAACTTTTGACTTATCGAATCCTACATTGTTCACACTCAGACTTCTTCCTGTTCTTTTCATGAACCTTTTCAATCTCTGTGTGACCATAGCCAATTGCCATTGTAGGTCCATTTGTTCCAAGTCATCCGGATCCACCTGATCATAATCTTCTTCCCATAAAGCTGGATCAATTATTTTCCCTTGAATACAATTCCCGTAAGCCGCTACAAACGATGCTAGAAGCTTCAGTTGCTCCTCTGCAGTTTTAGCACATTGGCATTTTTGTGTATCCCTGAGACGATGATCCTGAAGTAGATGCTTATGGCTGCTCATCCGGTCCACTAAACCCTATGAAAGCTCTACATTGTGCTTCCTCTGACTCAGCTAATGACGCAGTTTCTCCTGTGAAAAACGCTGTAGCTGTCTTCATATCAGCTGTCACTGAAGGTGTTGATTTTCCGAAATACATTGCCGGATTTTGGACTTGTTCATAATCCGTATCAGCCTTCAATAACTCGAAATGATACGCCCTCAGCGTTCCCACTACATCCTCCAACGATTGAGTATAGTACTTATCCTCATCAAGCTTAATCATAGCCACATACATCGCCCATTTGGCGGGTAAGGCATCCAAAAGCTTGTTATTCTTTTCTGTGTCGCTATACTCAATGTCGTGACTTTCAAGCTCTGTTAATAGATGATAAAACCGAGTGATAGTATCATTCAATTGTTCATCCTTTAACGCCTTGAAGATGGCGAACTGTTGTTTTAACAGCTCTGTACGCTTTCTCCTAACCCGAGGATTTCCCTCACACCTTTTCTCAAGCGACTCCCAAAGTTCTTTTGATGTCCTCTGAGTCCGGAATGTGTGTAGAATATCTTGCGGTAACGCCATTCGGATTAAAGAAAAAGCTTTGTTTTCGGCTTCAAATAATTTCTTGTCATCCTCTTTCATCATCTGGTATGACAAGACCTTTTGACGGCCTTCAACTTCAGATACCGGTGGAATATACCCTTCATCTATGCACACCCACATGCGCATATCGTTGAACCGTACGAAATCGGTAAATCGGTCCTTCCACCAGTAATAGTCCTCGACCTTCATCAGCTTAGGTGGGGCGTTTGCCTTCCCAACTTCGTGATCCATCTCAAGGAATTTCTGAAGATTTGACATCTTTTCTGAAACAAATTGAATTTGAACTTAATTAATTTAATTCGAAACTGATTTAGACTAACTTATTCGAATCTAGATAGATTCGAAACTAATTAATTTTAAATCTGTTGAGATTAAATTCGATTAAGTCTTAAAAGTCAATTAGATTCGAAATTATGTCAGATTCGAACAACTCCTTAGATTCGATGGTCCTTAGATTCGAAGGCTTCAGTAGATTCGAATGTCTAGCAGATTCAAAGCACAGAATCGAAACAGTAACAAACTCGAAATAAACTCGAAACAACACAGACTCGAGATCCAATTCGAATGAAGTAACAGATTCGAAACAAAGTAGACTCGAAACACACTGAAATTGACTCGAAAGGAGCGTATTTAAGTTAGACTCGAGACTAGAGTAAAACCCTAATTACCCCTATAGAATCAAGCGCCGCAAACTCGAAAAACGGCTAACACGTTGATTTTTTGACGTTTTACAGATTAAACCACTATTTTTCAAAAATAATGATTTCGATCAAAAACGTGAAAAACAACAAAGTGTTTCCCGAATATGAATTTGCTAAGCTCAAAAACACGTTTTTGAGAGCAAATCCGTCTAACTAGCGTCAAGAAACCTAGAATGTATCTGATGAACACGAAGAACACCAAGAACACTCCGTAGGCTCTGATACCACTTGTAAGGTCTACCACTGCAAGATCTATCTAGACGCGGATCCGTGAACGAGTGCGGAATCCTCGTTGACGGTTAGACGGACAACTCTCAACCAACGGAACACGGAGACTATTAGACGCTAAACGAACGACACACGAACGATCCTACGAACTAATTCTCTCCGAAACGGCACTCACCTAGCTGATAAACTCGAGATCGCCTCTTGCTTAATTCCTCACGAATTCTGCAAAAAGTCTCTTAATGATTCGAGTCTATCCCTAATTATAGACCCTGATTCGAGTCTGATGTGGGCCAAACTCAAATCTGGCCCAAGGCCCATTCGAGTCTGTCCATATTGACAGTCTCGAATCTAGCCCATTCGAATCTAAGGCTAGACTCGAATCTATCACAGATTCGAATCCCAAGCCTTAAACAATTCGAATCTATGGCTACATTCGAATCTATCACAGATTCGAATGCCAAGCCTTGTATTCTAAAATCACCTAAGAACTTGTCTTATCAATAACAAAACTAGACTGCTGTCGTCACACTGAATGTACCAACAGACTGGTCTGGGAGTGGCTGACCCAAATCCTGTTACACGAATCAGCTAGAAAGCCATGTTTAAAGCTTGAATGGAAAATATAGACATCGCACGAAAAAGATTAAAATGAAAAGGAAAGTAAAAATTAGTAGCTAAAATCATGCATCGAGGAAAAAGATGGTCCAGTGACCCCCGTGAATTCAATTTTGTAACGTTGAGCTAAAAGGATGATAGTGGTGAGTGTTAGAATATGTTTAATTGATGAAAAACAAAGTGTAGGGACTGTTTGTGTATTTCCTTAATAGTTTGTATAAATGTATAAATAGCACCTTTGACTTTCCAATTTAGAAGATCTGTCAGATTTCATTTTGTACGCATTTTGAAATAGAGAAAGCTACTCTGTACAAGAATTCCAGATAATCATTTTGTAATCTTCAAGTTCATCAATCGAAGCATTTGGTCAGTGTTGATTACTTTCATTGTTCTTATTATTTGCATATTGTTGATTGAATTGGAAGAAACTAATTTTCACAATTGGTATCAGAGCCCTAGGGTGAATTTTTCCTGATTTGAGATTGAATTTTTCGAAAACTGATACTGTTCTTGAGCATTTCTTTTCGGAAAAACCCTAAAATCACTAAGGGTTTTGATTCTGTTGATATTTGAGAGAGATAATTGGATCGAAGGTAAACGATTCATAGTCGAATCAATTGAATACAAACTTGAATTGATTTACAAAACACAGAAAAAGATCTGGGCAATTTTCTGAAATTTTGAAAAAAGTAAAAACGGTTACTGTTTTATTGAAAAAGTCCATCTTAGATCTATTTTTACACAAAAGTGTTTAACAAAAAGTGTTTGTATTCTAAAACGACACCTTCGACTACAATTTGAGTGAAATTGGACAATATTTGGATTTAATCTGATTTTCAGACTTGAAAAAGCTGAAAATCTTAAAAAACTCGAAATATACACAATCAGTGTATCAATCGAGTTGTATACCTTAGATATTCGAGTTGAATATATTAGATATTCGAGTTGTCAAGCATTTAATTCGAGTTGACTACTTGTAATATTCGAGTTGACAACATTGTTATTCGAGTTGACAACACTGTTATTCGAGTTGACAACTTGTGATATTCGAGTTGACAACCTGTTTAACAAACTCGAAATTCAGAGAAACAAACTCAATCGAGTTTCAGAACTAAACCGAACGAGTTTCTGATCAAAGACTTTCGAGTTTGATCAAAAACTCATTCGGGTTTGATCAGACATTCAAGTTTGATCAAAGACAATCGAGTTTCATCAAAGACTCAATCGAGTTATATCAAAGACTCAATCGAGTTTCATCAAAGACTCAATCGAGTTTCATCAAAGACTCAATCGAGTTTCATCAAAGACTCAATCGAGTTTCATCAAAGACTCAATCAAGTTTCATCAAAAAGGCTTAATCGAGTTTGGTAAAAGAATCAATCGAGTTTTACCATAAACTCAATCGAGTTTTACACTATATCCATTCAAGTTTCACTCATAACACAAGAATCATTCGAGTTTGACACACACATTAATCAAAACACAATTCACTGTCTGAGTTAAGTTGCTTATTGCTACTAACAAGTCATTGTGTTGTAGATTTCAGTACTAATCTGTGTTTCAAGGTGTGATCAAAATTTTCAATCTCATTCGGAGTTCATCAGATCTTGGTAAAGTTTCCCAAAGATCAATCAACATGTCTAAAGATGCACTGGCTATGGGATCAGAAACCAAACCCCCAATCTTATACAGGGGTGAATATGTTCAATGGCGGGAGCGGTTTCTTGAATTTATCAGTTTCCATGATTTGTCTGAAGAAATGCTGAAATCATTAACTGAAGGACCAACAATTTTTATGGAAACGATCCCAGGAGTACCAACTGGCAATCCACCAATACCACCAAGGACTGTTGAGGTCACAAACCTGACAGAGGCCTAGAAAAAGAGAAAGTTAGGGGACAAGACTGCCAGAAAACTATTGTTGATATCAATCCCTAATGATATATACACTTGTCTGACAAATACAAAGACTGCTAAGTCCATCTGGGATGAAGTACGCAAAATCATGAGGGGATCAGACAGAGCTGCTACAAATAGGGCTAGGAATAGCCTAATGACATTTGAGAACTTTAGAGCTCGTGAAGGTGAACTTTTGGAAAACACTTACCTCAGATTTGTGAATCTGGTAAGTGAAGTAAAAAGAAACGGAGTGACAAAGTCCAACTTGGACATCAATGTCAAATTTTTAAATGTTCTAAATCCAGAATGGGAAAAATATGCTATGATCATCCAACAAACAAAAGATATTGAGGAGATGGATTTTCATATGCTATTTGAAAACCTCAACAACTATCAAGAAGTTGTATTGAGGAAAATATCTGGAAAGAAGAAAGCGGAAAAAGAAACTGCTGATCCACTAGCTCTACTGGCGGAGAAAAAGTATAAATACAAGATGAAAAAAGAGAAAAGAGCAGTAATCAGCAGCACATCTTCTGAATCAGAATCCTCAGATTCATCTGCTGATTCAGAAATTGAAGAGATGAAAAAGCAGATGGCTTTGCTTACAAAAGCATTTCAGAAGAAATTTTACAGAAAGCCAACCAACAACAAGATGCGCTACAAAACAGGATCTAGGTAAGTTGAGAAAAAAGATAAGTATGAGAAATCTGGAGAGAGTAGTGCACGGAAGACTGACAAATTTGAGAAGTCAAAAAAATCAGCCAAGAAAGAGTCGGAACAGAAATGCTATCTGTGGAAATACAGGTCACTATGCCCGGGAATGCAGATCTCCTGTGGTCAAAAATTCAGACTACTATACAAGAAAGGCCCTCTTAGCCAAAGAGAAAGAGTCAGGCAAAGCTCTTATGGCGGAGGATGATCATTGGTTACAGTTATCAGAAGACGATGATATCTTGGATGAAGATGCCCATATTTGTCTAAAGTCAGAAATTTTCAATGAATCTGAACTGAGTGAATCAGCTATGATAGCTGAAGATGAGGTGTGAGTTGGACTGACTGATGAAGAGGATGCAGAAAGGAGAGAATCTGATTCTGATGAAGAGGAAACAACAGAAGAAGTTGCATTAATGGCAACTGGCCAAAATGAAGCTGAAAATGAGGAAGATTCAGAGTCTGAAAACTCAGATGATTCAGAAAGACCGGAGGTAAATTCTAATTCAGACTCTGATATTGATGAATCATGCATCTTAGAAGAAAAACTAACTAATATGGCCTTTATGCTTAAAAAGTTTGAAAAATCTTTAAAGGCAGAAAAGAAAAATGTTCATTCTTTGGAAAACAAACTTCGAAATGAACACAACTTAGTTCTAGACTTTTCCAAAGATAAAGCATTAGCCTTACGAGCTGTCTCAGACTTACAAGATAAGGAAAAAGAACTTCAAAGCAATATACTCAATCTGAATCACAAAATATCTGATTTACAAGAAAGTCTGCGAATAGCTGAGTTAGAAGCCTCAAACTTTTCTGTAAAATATCATGCCATATTTGAAGAAAGAACTAAACTTTATGAGAAAATAAAAAAGATGGAGGATGAATTTATTAATAGAGGGCAAACAGATCAAACAATTTATTTAAATCAACCAAAAGATACAGAATTTTATAACTCTAAATCTGGTATTGGTTGGGAAAATCCTAAGTATTTGACAAAAGCTATATCAAATTCACCAACACTATATGATGTCAGATACATGAATTTAGGATTAAAAATGACATTCATGAAAGCTTCTCATGAAGTAGAATCTAGCGAAGAGATAAAAAGATTACGATCAGACAAAATGCAAAATTATGGTGATTATACCAAGAGAAATGAAACCAGCAACATTATTGATACTAAAGAAGAGTACATTCAAACTTATTCTGAAAAGGATTTGTCTGAATTACCAACTCAGTCTCAAAAACTATATTTACCAAATTCAATTTTAGAATAGATAAATTCTGATTTAGAATTGAAAATTAAAAATTTTGAGACAGAGAATGGAACTCTCAAGGCTGAATTAATAAAAATGGAACAAATATTGCAAGATAAGCCTAAAAACATAAATGTGTCTGATCCACATTCATCTACTTCTCTAGATTCTATAAATTCAGAGAAAGAATTTGATCTGTACATGCACTCTAATGATAATTCATTAGATCAAATGTTTGGTAAAATTGGTGAATTTATCAAACCTTTGACTAACAAACAATCAAATGGTAATAAAGAACCTGTTAAAATTCTCCAAAGAATGTCTACAGATTCTTTAAAACCATCTGAAAATTCACCATCAGTACAACAAAAGAAGGAGAAAACAAAAATTTTTGTTCAGTCTCCTAGTTTTGAAAAGGGTGAATCATCTTCATCAACGGACTCTATTGCACGTAAAGTCAAATCTTCAACAGGTATGAAACAGTTACAGAAAAAACGAGCATCTAAATCTTCTAATTCTCAAACTTCTTCTATGTCAGATATCGTTGTGAACGGGTCGAGAAAACAAGTGTGGCGAAAGAAGGAAAGAGAACAGAAAAACAAGAGTTTAAAACAAGAGTGGCGCGTGAAGAACAAAAACGTTACAGATAGAAATAGCAAAAATGAACAATCTGTCTGTAATAATAATAATAATCTTGTTAAAAACTCTTGTATAAAGTTTTCTAGAAAGGACTTAATTGCTTTGAATTCTCATGCTTGTAAGCCTGCAGTTGTTAAATCTAATAAGCTCGTATGGCAACCAAAGAAGAAGGACCCATTTTATGAACAGAAAAAGGTTCCAAAGAAAAATATTTCAAAAGCAATTCCACCGCGAATTGTACAAAAATGGATACCTAAAAGAACAGTTAAAAAATGGGTACCTAAAATAACTTCAAATGATAAGCTAAAAGTCATATCTGTTAGAAAAACAAATAATAATGTGCATGATTTACCTAAAACTAAAGTACCCAACTACAAGTGGGTACCTCATGTGCTATTACGTCTTATAGGTAAACCATGTCTGGTACCTTGACTCCGGCTGCTCCAAACATATGACCGGACAAAGAGACACACTCACGGACTTTGTAGAAAAGTTCTGTGGGACGGTTAGATTTGGAAATGATCAGTTTTGTCCGATCAAAGTCTACGGAAGTCTCAAATATGACAAGATCACCATCCAAAAGGTCTTCTATGTTGATGGTCTTGGACACAATCTATTTAGCATTGGGCAATTGTGTGACAAAGGATTAGAAGTCAATTTCAAAGCCAATCGGCGCAGCATCAGATCTGGAGAAGGAAAAGAAATTTTGGCAGGAAACAGGAAAACAAATTTGTACTCTATTGATTTAGCCTCAATTAATCTGAAGAAAGATGTCTGCTTATTATCAAAAGCTACATCTAAAACAGCATGGCTGTGGCATCGTCGCCTTTCACATCTGAACTTCAATGAGCTGACCAACCTAGCAAAAGGAGGGTTAGTTAAAGGGCTGCCGACGCTCAAATTTCAAAAAGAGCAATTATGTGCGGGATGTGAAAAAGGAAAGATGAAAAGAGCCACACACAAATCCAAAACAGAACACTCATCCACGAGAGCACTGGAATTATTACATATGGATTTGTGTGGACCAATGAGAGTATAAAGCATAAATAAGAAACGATATGTATTGGTGATAGTTGATGACTATTCACGATACACGTGGGTTTTCTTCCTGAGATCCAAATCAGATGCAACCGAAACAATTATCGACTTCATTCGGAAAATACAAGTAAAGTTGCAACTCACAATTCAAACAATCCGCTCAGACAACGGAACAGAGTTCAAGAACAAATCACTTGACTCATTCTTGAATTTAATAGGAATTACACATCAGTTTTCAGCTGCCCGAACTCCACAACAAAACGGTGTCGTTGAAAGAAGGGATCGGACACTTGTGGAATCAGCTAGGACGATGCTGGCATATTCCAATTTACCGTTGTTTTTGTGGGCAGAAGCAGTTGCAACAGCTTGTTTCACACTAAATCGTTCAATAATAAATAAGAGATTCGGAAAGACTCCTTATGAACTGATTAATAAAAGAATACCTAATATTAAATTTTTCCATGTCTTTGGTTGCAGATGCTTTATTTTGAACGATAAAGACAATCTGGGAAAGTTTAATCAAAAGGCAGATGAAGGAATATTCATCGGGTATTCAAAGGAGTCGGTTGCTTTTCCGGTGTACAACAAAAGAACCAAGACAGTCAACGAGAGCGTAAATGTCAAATTCGACGAAGGAGTGGTAATGGCTTCTGAACACACCAGTTCAGGACCCGAACCTAATTTGCAGACTTCATTGGAGTCAACTGAACAAAATGCTGAACATTCAGAATTATACAAGTTGTTTGAGAATTTTTATGAAGACTATTTTGAAAAGCCCAAAATTAATGTTCAAAATTTTGTGCCTGACAGGATTACTGAAGAACCAGTCATAGTCTTTGATCTTTCTCAACAACAAGGTTCAGAAGAAACTGGAGAAGCTTCAACAGCAAATGTACAGTCAACTACTGAGATTGTGCAACCAAATGAACCTCCACAATCTTCTGAAACCCCCATTACTTCTGAACATTCAGAAGCTCCTACCTCAGATGTCCCACCTACAACATCTGCAGTAACTCCCGAACCATATCAAGATCTCAATCCCAACCAAGACCCAATAGAACCGTTTCCACATACAGTAAAGTGGACAAGAAATCACCCAATAGAGAACATCATTGGTGATCCATCTGCGTCAGTCCAAACCAGAAGGGCTACTATAAATGAATGCTTATTTTCAAATTTTTTGAGTAAGATTGAGCCCAAAAATGTAAAAGAAGCCCTTCTGAATGTTGATTGGATTGTGGCGATGCAAGAAGAACTCAACCAGTTCGAACGGTTAAAGGTCTGGAGACTTGTTGAGCGCCCAAAAGACAAATCCATAATAGGCACGAAATGGATCTTCAAGAACAAGAAAGATGAACATGGTGTCATTATTCGGAATAAAGCTCGTCTCGTGGCCAAAGGATACAGCCAACAAGAAGGGATTGATTATGATGAAACATTCGCACCTGTTGCACGAATTGAAGCTATAAGGATGTTTTTAGCTTTTGCGGCTCATAAAAATTTTACAGTATATCAAATGGATGTCAAAACTGCGTTTTTAAACGGGGAGCTAACAGATGAAGTATATACATATCAGCCGGAAGGGTTTACTGGTCCTTCGAAACCTGATCATGTATATATTTTAGATTAGTCACTGTATGGCCTTAAACAAGCACCGTGTGCTTGGTATGATGCACTCTCAACATATCTGTTGAGATGTGGATTTACAAAAGGTGCAGTTGACACAACCCTGTTTATAAAACGTCAGGGGTCAGATATCATAGTTATACAGATATATGTAGATGATATAATATTTGGGTCTACAAATCCAGAATTTTGTAAGAAATAAGCATTTTTAATGTCCCAGAAATTCGAAATGAGCATGATGGGGGAAATAAATTTTTTCTTAGGATTACAAGTAAAACAATTAACTGATGGTATTTTTATCAATCAGTCAAAATATATACAAGACATGTTAAAGAAATTTAACATGGTCAATAGTACTCCTATGAAAACTCCCATGGCTCCGGATTCAAAATCAAAACTCGATGTGGACATCTCAGGGAAACCTGTAGATGTGACTCATTATCGAGGTATAATTGGGTCATTAATGTACTTAACAGCCAGTAGACCAGATATTATGTTTGCTACATGTGTCTGTGCTAGATATCAGGCAAATCCAAAAGAATCACACTTAACAGCTGCAAAACGAATTTTAAGATATCTCAAAGGGACTCCAAATCTTGGTTTGTGGTATCCTAGAGAGTCTTCATTTAATCTGACTGCTTTTTCTGACGCTGATCACGCAGGTGATAAGATGGACAGAAAGAGTACGTCAGGAGCAGTACTTTTTTAGGTGACAAACCCGTATGTTGGTCATCCAAGAAACAACATTGTGTTTCATTGTCTACAGCTGAAGCAGAGTATGTTGCTGTATCTTCCTGCTGTTCTCAGGTGTTATGGACGAAGAGCCAACTGCGTGATTATGGGTTTACACCAAACAAAATTCCAATATATTGTGATTCTCAGAGCGCAATCGCTATTGCATCAAATCCGGTGCAACATTCAAAAGCGAAACACATTGACATTCGGTATCATTTCATAAAAGATCATGTAGAAAATGGAAATATAGAATTATATTTTGTACCTACTGAATATCAACTAGCTGATTTGTTTACCAAATCGTTAGATGAAAAGCGGTTTAATTTTTTGGTATACAAATTAGGTATGTTGAATCGTTAAGATTTAATAATTCAGTAGTTTCAAAATTATAATTTTAAAATTTTCATTTTTAAGTGATTTTTATCTGATGTTAAATTCATGAATCATAAAAAGTTTATATTCTTTAGAATTTAACAAGATCTGGACTGTCATGTGCAGGGGGAGCAGAAAAGAAATTTATCTAATTTTGAATAAATCTGATAAAAATTATCTGTTATTTTGTAGGGAGAGCAGAGCTGAGAAATTGAATATTAAGTTGATGGGGAGCAACTTTCAGAAATTCAAGGGGGAGCAAATGTGTTTTGTTAAAAAAAATTTTATATTCTTAATTTTTTTTATGTGGTTTAAATTTTTTTGTGTGTTGTTTTATGTTCAAAATTTTTTTTTTCTCTTAATGTGATTTTTTTTAAGTCCATTTTAAATTTTTTTGTGTGCTGATAATTTTTTTTAAAAAATTCAAATTTTATTTTTCTTAGTCACAATATTTTGAATGAAATCATTGGTATGTGGGCTAATGTGGTTTAGATAATGGGCCGGATGTCAAATTTGAAAATTTAAATGTTTGGGCCGGGTAAAATTTCAATATAAATTTGAAATTTCAAATTCAAATTTCCTTTTTTCGGAAATTACAGAACTTCATCTTCTTCCACAAGCTTTCTTCATTTCAAAGAAACCTAAAAACCCACAACCGACGGTTTTATTTCATCAAAATTGTGAGTAAAAGTTTGTTTTTCTTTATTATTTCAGTTTATATGTACATCTTTTCATTGTATCTGTACGAGTGTGAGTATATGTTCTTAGTTTTATTTTTGTGTTCTTGACCGTTAATGGCAAGTAATGTGCTTGGTCCATGAAACTGAAATTAATTGTGTGATGCTGTTCATGTGGGTATTATGACTATGAATCTGAAATTTCTTAAGTCATTTGTACTTCACAAAAACAGAATCAATGATTTTTTTTAATGGAACAGTTTCGAGTTCTTGAATAAACTGAAATTTGAATTTTTAACAACTTTAAAGTTGTTTTTGTTCAAAGTTCAGTAAAACAAATATGTTTAAAATACATTTTCGAAGGGGGTACAATTTTTAAAACACTGAAAATGCTCCGTGAAATTAAATTCATAAAATCAGTGTGTTTTAGACTTGTAAGAAAATAAAAAGACATTTCTCGAATAAAGCATTATTCGAGTTGCATTACAGAGTCATTCGAGTTGCATGGAAGAGTCATTCGA
>JAANYP010003472.1:243116-382647 GCA_020465985.1 Centrapalus pauciflorus | reverse complement strand
CCACCACGCTCAAACTTCGTCCTCGAAGTTACTCGGATCCAAAAAGTTGCGGATATTTCTTTAACATCTCAGACTTAGGCTCCCACGTATGATTTGCTCCTTTGTGATGCTTCCAACGAACAAGCACCATCTCTATTTCCTTGCTTCTCAACTTCTTTACTTTCGTATCTAGCACACACTCCGGCTCTTCAACATACCGGAGCCTTTCATCGATTTGCAATTCAGTGTGATCTGCCCAATCTTCGTTTTCGGCAGTGAATGACTTCCTGAGATTTCCCACATGGAATACCGGGTGTATGCCTGACATTTCTTCCGGCAACTCTAAACGATATGACTGGTTTCCAACTTTTTCTATTATCTTAAATGGCCCAACAAATCTCGGAGCCAGCTTTCCTCTTTTTACAAAACGTGTAACACCCCTCATAGGTGACACCTTCAAATAAACCCAATCATTTATATCGAAACTGATTGGCTTGTGCCTCCTGTCGTAATAACTTTTCTGGCGATCCTGGGCCGCCTTCATATTCTGTCTCACCAACTGAATCTTTTCATTCGTTTCTTGTAGTAATGCCGGCCCAGCAATCGGCGTTTCACCGGTTTCCTTCCAACATGTAGGAGTCCTACATCTTCTCCCATACAATGCTTCAAACGGCGCTTTCTTGATCGTCGCGTGGTAACTGTTATTGTATGAAAACTCGATCAGTGGCAAATGATCGTCCCAATTGCCACCGAGGTCTAACACACACGACCGCATCATATCTTCGAGTGTTAGGATGGTCCTTTCACTTTGACCATCGGTTTGCGGTCGGTAAGCCGTACTCATAGCAATCCTCGATCCTAACCCTTCTTTTAATGCCGACCAAAAGTTGGAAGTAAATCGGCTATCCCGGTCCGATACAATAGACTTTGGCACCCCGTGTCTAGAAACTATCTCAGCCACATAGATCTGTGCTAACCTTTCCAGAGAATATCCTTCCCGAATCGGAATAAAGTGTGCGGACTTAGTTAACCTATCGACTATCACCCAAACTGTATCGTGTTGACGCCTAGTCTTCGGCAACTTTGTAACAAAATCCATCGTTATGTGTTCCCACTTCCATTCCGGAACGGGAAGCGGTTGCAAACTACCGTATGGTTGCTGGTGTTCGGCTTTCACTAACCGACAAGTTCGGCATCTCTCCACGTACTGTCCGATATCTTTCTTTAATCCGGGCCACCAGAAGTCTGCTTTCAGCTCGTTGTACATCTTTATGCTCCCGGGATGTACAGAAAACTTTGACTGATGAGCTTCTTCTATTATCACATTTCTCATGCCTCCATACTTTGGCACCCAGATTCTTCCGTAAACTCCTTTCAGACCCGATTCGCTCGTTTCCATATTCTTGATCTGTGCCCTTATATCCTCAGCACCAACATTCTCGTCTTTCAAGGCTTCCTCTTGAGCGGCCTTGACATCATCAATAATAGTGGATGTTAACATAGTAGATGTCAACATGTAACAACAATCCTTAGTATATGCTTTGCGGCTCAAAGCATCGGCTACCACGTTAGCGTTTCCAGGATGGTAAAGGATTTCACAGTCATAATCCTTTATTAGCTCCATCGAACGTCTCTGTCTCATGTTAAGTTCTTTCTGGCTGAAAATGTATTTCAGGCTCTTATGATCCGTGTATAACTGACACTTAGTCCCATATAGATAGTGCCTCCACAATTTTAACGCAAACGTAACTGCAGTCAGCTCCAAGTCATGAGTCGAGTAGTTCTTTTCGTGCTGCTTTAATTGTCTCGAAGCATAAGCTATAACTTTTCCACGTTGCAACAATACCGCACCAAGTCCCAACCTCGAAGCATCCGTGTATACCACAAAGTCCTCATTACCCTCTGGTAGGGCAAGTATCGGTGCTTCACTTAACGTCTTTTTCAAAATATCAAACGCCTCCTGCTGCACAGTTTCCCATACAAACGGTGCATTCTTCTTTGTTAACATCGTTAAAGGGACTGCAATCTTTGAAAAGTCCTTAATGAATCTCCTATAATAGCCCGCCAGCCCAAGGAAACTTCTGACTTCCGTAGCTGAGCGAGGCGACTCCCAATTCCTTACCGCTTCTACCTTAGCCGGATCTACAGAAATTCCGGCCCCCGATATCACATGCCCTAAAAATTGAATCTGTTGCAGCCAAAACTCACATTTTGAGAACTTGGCATACAACCTTTCCTTTCTTAGCAATTCCAATAACTCTTTTAGATGATCAGCGTGTTCGGCTTCAGACTTTGAATACACCAAAATGTCATCTATAAAAACAATTACCGACTTGTCCAACATCGGTCTGCAAACTCGGTTCATCAAATCCATAAAGACAGCCGGGGCATTGGTTAACCCGAAAGGCATAACAAAGAACTCGTAATGCCCGTAACGTGTCCTAAAAGCTGTTTTAGGCACATCTTCCTCTCTAACTTTTAACTGATGATATCCCGACCTCAAGTCAATCTTAGAAAACACACAAGCTCCATGTAACTGGTCAAACAAGTCATCTATCCGCGGCAGCGGATACTTGTTCTTAATTGTCAATTTATTCAGCTCCCGGTAATCGATGCACATCCTCATGGTGCCATCTTTTTTTTTCACAAATAAAACAGGGGCTCCCCACGGCGATGAACTTGGTCGAATAAAACCCTTGTCTAACAACTCCTGGAGTTGTGTCATCATCTCTTTCATCTCGGTTGGGGCAAGGCGATAAGGAGAACGAGCTACCGGTGCAGCTCCAGGGATCAGATCAATTCTAAATTCCACTTGTCTCTCAGGCGGCACGCCAGACAAGTCTTCCGGAAACACATCCGGGAATTGTGAAACAACAGGCACATCGGCCAACGTCTTCTTCTCAGCCTTGGCATCTATAGCATATGCCAGGTAGGCGTCACATCCTTTTGCAACAAGCTTTCGAGCTTTTGCAACAGTCAACAAACACAGATCCCCACTTCTCCTATCCCCATAAATACAGATCTCACGCCCCTCCGGGGTAGTTATCTTGATCATACGCTTCTTACACACTATATGGGCTTCATTCTCTATCAACCAATCCATCCCGATAATCACATCAAATTCACTAAACTCGATCGGAATCAAGTCCAAATTGAAGACTACATCTTCAATCACTAAAGTGCAGTTTCGGTATACATGATCTACTTTAACTAGAGTATTACTAGCAGTTTCAATATCTAGTACAGCAGATAGCTTAGACAATGGCATGGCAAGTTGTTGTGCAAACATAGTAGATACAAACGACCTATTGGCACCCGAGTCAAATAATACTCTTGCAGGTAAAGAGTTTACAATAAACATACCCGTGACCACCTCCGGGTTTTCCCTAGCCTCTTCTGCAGTAATTTGAAAGGCACGAGCCGGTGCCCTTTGTGACTGACCCCGACCTCGGTTAACTGAACCGCCGCTTGAACCTCCTGAAGATCGTGTTGATGTTGGAGCAGCAACTGCTGGGGTATTCTTTCGACAATTCCGACTATAGTGCCCCCATACTCCACACTTATGGCAAGCATCAGATCTCCGTGGGCATTCATTTTGAAAGTGGCCCAACTCTCCGCAGCAGAAACACGCACGCCCGTTGGTGCACTTGCCGAAGTGTTCCAGATGACACTTGTTACAATACTGCGGTTCGGTGTTGATAGAGTAAGCACGTGCGCGACCAGAAGAACTAGACTGTCGGCGATAAGACTGTTGCGGCGAGTATTGAGATGATCGTGAAGAACCAGAATAACCTCCTTCGCGTTGGCGTTTCGGTGGTGAAGGTTGAGTTGGGTTGACTGAAGCAGCAGCGGACCCCATCACGTATCCCGACATACTTAGAATTTGTTCCACATTTCTGGCGGCTTCCAATAGACCAGCAAATGTGGGGTAGCGTACATTGCTCATCACCCTTCGAATCTCCAAATCAAGACCAGCCTCAAACCTGGTCACTTTCCTCTCCTCTGTATCCACTTGATGAGGCGCGAACAAACTCAGCCTCGTAAACTCTACAGCGTACTGGGACACAGACTTAGTCCCCTGAATCAGCGTCATGAACTTAGCTTCAAGTCTTCGGCGCTCATCGGCCGGGCAGTACTGCTGAGTGAAGATATCAGTAAACTCAGCCCATTTCATTACAGCAACCTTCTCCATTGTTAGTGCATTCACCATCGAGTTCCACCACATTATTGCGTCTTTGGTGAACATGGCAGTAGCGAATCGGACCATATCCTTCTCAGCACAATCGCTGATTCGGAAAGTCCTTTCTGTAGCTGTTATCCACTCCAGTGCAGTAACAGCATCACCCAACCCAGTAAACTCAACGGCTCCATTTCCCTTAAAGTCCTTGAAACGGCAACCCCTGGGCTTATTTGATGACCCAGTGTTGTCACCTTGCTCGTCATCGTTTCCCTCTCTTTCCTTATTCTTTCTCTTATCTTCTCTTCGTTTAGCTTCGGCCTCATCTCGAGCCCGAAACTGGTCCTGAATCATCCAATTTTGCTCAGCCATCATGGCTAGCATCATTTCTCTCGTCTCTTCTGGTGTCATTCCTCCTCCAGACATGTTCTGAAATATGAAACATATAACTTATTTAGTAACATGCCATTTATTTATAGACACCACCCAATTGTCCCGTATGATAGTCAATATTCTTATGATTACTAGATCGTAACCTATCTTAGTTCAGATCATTACTTAGTATCACTACATGTCAACACTTAATGTTTGAGACCAAGACCTCACGGACACTTGAATCTCAAACTACTGCTCTGATACCATACGCTGTGACACCCTTGCCACATTAACCACCAATTACCATTCACCCAGGATTAATCACCAACAAACACTTAACATAATGATCTGATAGCTTAATAATAGTGCGGAAGCAAAATACATAAGTACATAAATTTAAAATATTACAACTGAACCTAACACCCTATGGTGCTACAAGGTTACATGTCTAGTCTACATACTCAAACATTTTACATTATCCCAAATTTATTACATCAATAATTCCATAATCCAAATACCAAAGAAAACGGTAGAAATCTTCAATCACTTCAATAGATTTCCTAGCTAGATGGTCCCGCAGCGGATTTCCCTTTTCCTGTAAAAAAAAAAATATAACAACTGAAAGGGTAAGCTAAAGCTTAGTGAATACCAGTTGATTTTACACATTCTACAAATCATTATGACGCCACCCAGGGTAACCGCGGTAACACATACCGTATACCCCACACGTACTCCAAGTACGCAAACCTGAGCCGCAGCTCCTTCGAGCTGACACTCGGCATAAGAACAACCAACCATCTGAGGCAGACATTACATCGGGGATGACCTACTGTCTATCCTGACCACAGAGGTGTCAAACTCTTGGTCATATAGCACAGTAACATCAGAGTACAGATGCGACCACGCAGGTCCATCGAAAAGATGCACAACAAATGAACGGACATGCAACAAATATGAATGTGCATCAACATAAACGCATGTTAGTAGAATGCCAAACGAACATGAAACAACATGCCTCAGCAGGCAATGCAAACATAATGCAGATGCAGCAATGTTAAAATCAAAGGTACTCACAGTGGGTGCGTTATTATCTTTATTCAAATTTTATTTCTCCTCGGGCTTTCAACCGGATCAACCAAGTACCCCACTGTGGGTTAAACAACTCCACAAGGGACCTGTAAGTCATTTGTAACAACACATCATGTTAATATCTTGTTTCTCTCCATAAAACTTAATTTTATAAGTTTTTTTTTTTTTTACCATTTTTGATCCTAAATTCGGATCTGTGTCCGAATTCGGATCCCACCCGAATTCGGACCCCAGTTCGGATCCCACATGATTCCCAATTCGATCCATATATATATAAGTCCCAATTTCGGATTCTTTGTAAATTCGGACCAATACAATTTCGGATAATGGTCAAATTCGGACCATTAATTAGAATCGAACCACATGTTAATCTTCGGACCACATCCGAATTCGGTCCCCAACCGAATTCGGACCCCATCCTAAATTCAAACACTTAGAATATTTTTGCCATATAAATTTTCCAGAATTCCGGACCTCATCCTAAGTTCGAAGATGTCCGAATTCGGATCAGATCCGAGTTCATCAAGGATCCGAATTCGGACCTTCTGATGTTCAAACTTGTGCAGTTTTATTATTTCCAGATTTTAATCCAAGTCCTTTTTGGTACTAATTCAATACATGAAATAAATTATACCAACTAAAATACACTTAATTTCAACCACTTTAACACTAACATTAACCTCTTTCATGCACCAAATCACACCCTTTATAACAGTTTTTCTTTATTTTCGAACACACACTAAAACACACACTAAATGCTCAAATCCATACTTTCAGTTCGAATCAGGGGCTGAAATTTTGTACATAGCATCATAAATACTCGATTTAAACTAATCCACAATAAAATCATACATGCATCCATGATTGAATCTCCAAATCAAATTTTCGGTTCATATAAAAACTGAACCAAATATTCCCACAAATCGAATTTTAAAGAGATATTTACCTTAATTCGGTGATTGCAGATGTTTTAGTTCCTTGAATGCAATCTTATTCCAGATTTTCAGCTTCAAAATCCAATCTTTGATGATCTTCAAATTTTTAGAGAGAGAGAGAGAGAGAGCCGAGAGAGTATAGTTGTAGAGAGAGAGTGAGTTAGTTCAAAATGAAAGACTAAGGGCCTTTTATTCCATAATTTCAACTTTTGACACTTTTAGCCCCTTAACTTATCCGGTTCCAATAAATACTGAGTTTGTCTTAGTTTTACCCTTACTAACAATTATAAATCATAATAATAATTCAAAATTCCAAAGCTTCATAATTTCTCAAAATAGCAACCAACTTTCATAAATCAACTTAACTTACAAATTTAAACTTAATAAACTTCAATTATAATAATTTTAATCCGAGGATGTTACAATTACTCTTGATAGTCCAACTGATGCAGAGAAGTTTATCAAGAACCTTCTATGTTCTGCCTTTGAATACCCTGTTGGCATTTTCCTTTTCTTCTGATTTTGCTTGACCACAAACCCTCTTAGATAGTCACCTAAGGTTTCATCATCTTTCATTTGATCATGAGTTTGCTAGTCTAAGAGTTCATCCTATTCTTCTGCTATTTTCCTTGCTAATTCAGCATCATGAGCAACCTGAGCTTCTTTAGATGAAAATTTGATCTTTGGAGATTCAATTAGAATGCTTTTACCCTTATCTCTGGAAGCTGATGCTGTGGATTGGACTGTTGTGACAGGAGCCTGAGAACCTTCTTTGATGACAACTCCGGTTGTCCTAATAGGAGCAGCTTGAGTTTCTAGACTAACAGCTTGAGTAGCTGTTGGGACTGTTAGCCTAGAAACTGGGACTGTTGGAGGGGAGGTTGAAGCTGTTTGGACTGAAGGTGGGATCTCCGGATTCTCCCCCTTTTTGGATGCATTGGTTTGGCCAGGTGGACCAAAGACCTTTGCAAGCAGGGTTCAAACCAATTTCTCAAGCTGTATAATTTTGTTTCCACAGAGTGTGAACCCTTGATGAAAATAGTCCAACCGTTAATGTTGGGCTGCTATAGTTTGCAGAGCTGTGATTTGTGCCCCCTGTGCAGCTGTTAGATATATTATTTCGATCATAGGAGTTGTTTTGTAATAATTATTGTCTTTGTATTTTGTCTTGTATTTAATTTCCATGTAATTTGTTTCTTTGTAATAGTCAAGGGGCCAAAGTTGCCAAGTTGTAAGACTTAATTAAAGGAGCCTAGAAATAGGCTCCTAGGGTTTACTTTAATGATACGGTTGACAATTTGAAAAGAATATCCAGCCGCCACTTGCAATACTCTCACAACATTCTTATTGTCTTTCTTCATCATTTCACATTTATTGAGCTAGTTTCTTCTTGTGTGTGATAAGAAATCATCAAGGTGCTGATAATATTAACGGGAATACAAATAACAATTGGTATCAGAGCTCAGAGGGGTGGATTTCAACTACATATTCGGATTCTGCTGGGTTTTGTAGTGTGTTCTTCGTGTTCTTCCATTCTACCCGGTTAGATCTTCATTTTCCCTGTTTTTCTGTGTTTCTTGTGCTATAATGGTCATATAAACACCACATTATCATTCTCTACTGATTTTAAGCTCATTTAGTTCCATATCTCTGTTAAAATCATCAAGAATCGGCCATTTCTATAAGTTTCAAAATATGGGTTTTTAAGTCGGTTTTTAACTTGTTTATGCTGTTTTTAAGTGTTTTTAGGTTATTTTAAATCACCAAAAGTGTTTAAAATAGCTTATAACTCATTTAGAACTGTTTTTAGGCTTTAAAACTGAAAAAAATCAATTTCTGCTCAGTTCTGCCTTAGAAAACTAAAAAAACATGCTGTATTTCGGATCCTTACTGTAGCAATTCGGACCACCTAGGCACCAATTTCGGACCACCCATCTCCCTAATTCGGACCTCACTTCGGTCCAATTCGGACCATAGTTAGGTGAATTTCGGACCCCCCCCCCCCCCCATAAGCCTATTTGGGACCCCACTTCGGTCCCATCCGAACTTCGGACCATCCGAAGTTCAGATCAGGCTTCCATTTGCACATTTGGGACTTGTACTTAATTTTTTTCAATTTCGGACCATACACATCTCGGTCCATCCGAATTCGGTCCCTTAGTACCAACCGAAATTAAGTTCATCCGAATTCGGTTCCCACCCGCATCACTGTTCATCCGAAATAGCTCCCATCCGAATTAGCATATCATCTGGACCATAGACCATCCGAAGTACTGTTGACCCGAATTCATCCATCCGAAATTCAACCCATCCGAATTCGGTCCTGCCATCCGGAACACTGTTCATCCGAACCCATATCATCCGAATTCATATCTATCTGTCTTCACTCGAGCCCATCCGTGTCCAGTTTCCACCTCTAAGATCTTCATATTTTTAATCAGCACCCATCTTCATAATGTCTCGCGAAGCTCTTGTACTCGGATCTGAGAACAGACCACCAGTTCTCTATCCCGATGAGTACGAACAATGGAAATCCCGGTTCCTTAAGTTCGTTGGAATGCAACCGCTCGGGAATTTGATGCTTCAGTCTATATCCGAAGGACCCATAATCTACTATCGGGAGATAGCAGCTTGACCTGAGGCTGACCGCCCTGTCCAAGCCTCTAAGGTTGAAAGAGAACCGGCAAATGACGCCGAGAGAGACCGACAGCACGCTGACAAGAGGGCAGAATATCTGATTTATCAAGCCCTCCCCACTGATATTCTGGTCGGTGTAGACAGCAAAATGTCTGCAAAAGAAATGTGGGACGAGCTAGAAGTCCAAATGCTGGGGGTAGATCTCGATGATCGTGCCAAAATCGAGGAGGCAAAGGCTAAGTTTACGGAATTCCGCGCCAAAGACGGGGAATCTCTGCAAGCCACTTTCACCAGGTTCTGTGCAGTCCTTAACGAGTTGAACAAACTGCACATCAAGAAGGATAGGGATGATATCAACATTCAATTCTTTGCAGCATTAGCCCCCGAGTGGCAGCTTGCATGTCGGGCCACGAAAAGAGTCCTGAACATTCCTGAGGTATCAATTAATGTCGTCTTCAAGGAGCTCAAGAAATATCAAGGGGATGTGGATCAACAGAAGCTGATGGCAAATCAATTGGCCTCTCTACTGCTATCAGCCAACACTGGGTTGAAACCAAATGATTCTCTAGCCTTGATCACTAACACGCAGATTCCGACACCATCATTTGCTCCAGGTTCTTCGTCGTCTTCGTACAGGTATGCTTCTCCTCCGCGTGAGGTCTATGATGAGGAGGAAGCTTCGATTCAGGAACAGATAGCCTTGTGGACCAACTGTCTCCAACAGCGACGGTTTTCCAACAAGACTAACAACCAACTCCGTTATGACACCGGTCCTCGGAGGTACTCAGATGACAGACGGGATGACCGACGCGATGACTATCGCAGGGATGAATACCGAAGGGATGATAGGGATGATCGCAGATATGACGATAGACGCGACTATCGAGATGATCGCCGTTATGAAAGGTGAGATGATAGGCGTGATGATCGCAGGAACGACAGGCGGGACGATCGAAGGGATGATCGTCGGGATGACCGCCGGGAAGAGAGGAGAGAGCCCGAAAGAAGGGACAGAAGGCGTGATGACAGCCGAGAGCATCGCCAGGCCGATAAGAGGCCGGCGGAAAGGAGAGAGGAAAGGCCGAGAGCAGATGAGCCGAAGGCCGCGGATGAACGTCTCTGCTATAAGTGTGGCAAACCGGGCCACTTTGCTAGGGAATGCAAGAACAATTTCGACAGAGACGTTGCATACTACGAGCGAAAGCTCGAGGCAGCCAAGAAAAGAACGGATGCGTTAGCCCTCGTCGCCCAGGAGGATTACTGGGATGCTGAGGGGGAGACACTGAAAAATCCACCAGCATGTCTGATGGCTACAACCAACGATCCCGAATGCTCCACATCCGGTTCTGAGTCCAATGTGGTATATTCCTGTTACATTCCTGCACATGTAAATAAATTATTTGTAGATAATGAATGTACACTGCACACACAAATACTTGATCTACAAGCTAGATTAAATGCTGAAACTGCAAGGTGTGTACAGGCTGAACATCAAGCTCATACTCTGAAAGAATCATCTGAATTATATCATTCAAAGTGGTTAACTAATCATAATGTTATAAAACAGATGTTAATAGAAAAAGTAGATGTTCAGGATAGGAATAAATACCTTGAATCTTGCATGGAAACGCTTTCAAAAGAAAAACTCTCTTTAAAAGAAGAAATTTCTGTTCTTACAAAACAATTAGATGTGGTAAATATGGAAAATATAGACAGTTTAGAAACAATACAAAATGATTGAAGAAGAAAGGATAAGTTTGTACTCAAGAATAAAGATCCTTGACGATGCATTTTTGAAAAGGGGTCAAACAGAACAAACTATTCATTTAAATCAGCCCAAAGAAACTAGGTTTTACCATTCTAAACAAGGATTTGGTTTTAAAAATCCTAAATATTTGAAAAAAGCACAAAATGTTTTACCTGTATTTTATGACATGAACTATATGGGAGCCGGTCTTAAATCTTTCTTTTTTGAGTCATCAAAAGAAGTTTTAAACCAAGAAAATGAGAAACGTGTCGCTCGTAAAGATAAAGAAATTTCTTTTCAATATGAAGAACTTAACGAGAGTTATTCTTCTAGAGTACCCACTTTAGAGGAAGATCTCTTGTCGACTTATTCAGAAGCTGAATTGAAAACTGAAACCGAAAAATCAACTCTTCAACTTTATATTCCTGCAAAAGTTCTTTAACAACAAATCACTGTTTTAGAAAAGGAATTGAAGTCGTCTCAAGAGAAAGCACTTGATATTCAAGATGCTCTTCTTAAGAGAGAAGAAGAATTGGTAAATCAATCTTTTCAACAATCTATGGAAGTTACTGTCTACAAAGAAAATTTTGAAATGGTTTCACAAAAATTGAAAGATCTTTTAAAAGAAGAAACACTTTCTCATTCCATAAAAATTCCATGTGTGTCATCAGATAAAGGTAAGACTAAAGCTGAATCTTCTTCTGTCATTTTCAAAGGTGAGTGTTCAAAAGTTTTCAAAAATGAGGTTCCTAAAAAGACTCAGATTAAATCCAAGTCTTTTAAGAAACCAACTCACCACCAAAAAGAAAAGACTGTCAAGTCTAAATCTTCCATGCTTACTGACTCTAATCGTTTTGTTCCTACAGATCATATAAGGAGAGTCCCAAAAACCACCATGCAGGATTTTACAAGTTTTTTTGTGAAGAAGGCTTTAATGCCAAATGAATTTGTTACTAGAGATAGGATGTCTGTAATCTCTAAAGACAATTTATGTAACAAAGCGTGTGACAATGTCTGTAATGTTGTACCGAATTCTGCTGTTCCGTTAAAGTACTCTTTCAGTGATTTATTTAATCTGTGTCCAACTCGATATAGACGACAGGTTCCTGAAATGAATGCTTTCGTGCCATATCCTGCTAAACATATTCGGAAAAAGAAAACAAAAAATAGTGCATCATCGGCCACAAACAAAATTGAGATGTGTCCGTTGCCAATGCCCAAAACCAAAGCAACGGTCAAAAAGGTCTCAAAAAGACAAAAACCAAAGGCAATTTCAGCGCCTAAGGTTCCAAAACCCAATAAATCCAATCTTCAATGGATTCCAAAGGGTTGTGCATTCAGACCACACACAAATGCTAATTGGGATTCTAAAACTGTACACATGCCATATAAATCTGGAAATCCTAACAAAACGGGACCCATATTGAGGTGGGTACCCAAGGTTGTGTGATCTTAATGCAGATGGTTCTTGGTTACTTCTGATCAAGACCCGGGCTTCAAAGAAATGGCTTCTAGTTACCTTAGACTAGGACCCGTTCTTTTGCTTGTCGGTTGTGCTTAAACCGACACATTTGGCTTCTGTGCACACAGCCCAGGACCCGGTCTTAACTCATCATGTTTTCTGAACATCTCGGTTCAGAACACGGTTTGATTGTGAATTAAAAATGGATGTGTTTGAATGCTTATAGTTTTTCATTATATGAATTTATGTGTTTTTCAAACTAAGTCCATTTGGTATATGGATTCAGGTTGCTCTAAGCACATGACTGGGAGAAGAGAATTGTTGTCCAACGTTGTTGAACAGTATTGCGGAACTGTGAAATTCGGGAACAACCATCAAGCTCACATCAAAAGATACGGGGACTTAGTTCTAAATAATCTGGTCATCAAGGATGTTGACTATGTTGAGGGGTTATCTCATAATCTTTTTAGCATAGGACAGCTCTGCGACAAAGGACTAGAAGTAACGTTTAGGGCGAAGAACTGCAGTGTTAAGAGTATGGATGGAAAAGAAATCCTAACAGGTTCCCGAAACTCTAACCTCTACACCATTGACGTAGCTAAGCTAATAGTGAAGGATAACATTTGCCTACTATCAAAAGCCTCCTCAAAAGACTCTTGGTTGTGGCATCGAAGATTATTTCATTTGAATTTTGATAATATCAACAAGCTGGCTACGAAACAATTGGTTAAAGGACTTCCTGAGTTACGCTACGAAAAGGACCATTTGTGTGGAGCTTGTGAGAAAGGAAAAATGAAACGATCATCTCACAAACCAAAGCCCGAACCATCAACAAAAAGAGTATTGGAGTTACTTCATATGGATTTATGCGGACCGATGAGGACTCAAAGCATAAATGGAAAACGATATGTGTTGGTTACCGTTGATGATTATTCTCGATATACCTGGGTCAGGTTCTTGCGTTCCAAGGACGAGACAGCTCAAGAAATCATTGATTTTATCAAGAGTGTCGAGACCCAACAGCAGCTGTCAGTGCAATCAATCAGATCAGATAACGGCACGGAGTTCAAGAACTCGGTAGTTGAGGGCTTCCTTCGATCCAAAGGTATTCAGCATCAATACTCTGCTGCTCGAACACCTCAACAAAATGGGGTCGTGGAAAGGCGTAACCGTACGCTAGTGGAAGCCGCTCGTACAATGCTCACATACTCGAAGCTACCTCCGTTCTTGTGGGCCGAAGCCGTATCAACAGCATGCTACACACAAAATCGCTCCATTATCCATAAGCGCTTTAACAAAATTCCTTACCAACTCTTTCTGAATAAAGTACCATTTATCAAGTACTTGCGTGTATTTGGTTGCAGGTGCTATGTGCTGAATGACAAAGACAACCTCGGGAAATTTAACGAAAAGGCGGATGAAGCGATCTTCATTGGATACTCATCCAACACGAAGGCGTATCGCGCATTCAATACCCGAACCAGAACAGTCAATGAAAGTGTGCACGTCACATTTGATGAGTTGGTTGAACTGGCACCCGAAGTTGATCAATCAGGACCACGCATTACTCAAATGCCTGGAGACTCTTCCAATAACCCAATTTCTTTTTCTTCTTCTGATTTGGTTAATTTATTTGATCCTTTCTATGTTGAATTTTTCGGTCCTAACGCTAGTGTGTCTAATGTTGTCAATAATGTAGGTGATCCTTCCAATTCAACTGCGCCGCAAAGTTTCTCCGCTCCATCTTCTTCAACGTACCCTCATCCATCCACATCATCCACCGACACATCCGCAGTTGAATCTACTCCTATAATACCCTCACATATAATACCAACAATTCTTCCTTCACCTGAACTCTCGGGAATCGAATCGGAACCAGTGGTACCATCATTTGAAACCATTGACCATGAATCCTCATCTATCCCCACATTAACCACAGAGGTTCCATCCCGAGCACCCCTTCCACATGAGATCAAATGGACCCGAAGTCATCCAACAGATCAAATCACTGGTGATGTATCAACAGGAGTCTAAACTCGTAGGGCATCTGCTAATGAATGCCGCTTCGCATCATTCTTGAGTATGATAGAGCCCGCTCGTGTGGATGAAGCCCTGACAGATCCAGATTGGATAGTTGCAATGCAAGAGGAACTCAACCAGTTTGAACAGCTAAGAGTATGGTGGTTAGTTCCCAAACCAAAAGACCGTACAGTAACAAAGTGGATCTTTAAGAACAAACGAGATGAGACCTTCGCTCCAGTAGCACGGATCGAAGCAATCAGAATCTTCTTGGCGTACGCGGCACACAAAGACTTCAAAGTGTACCAAATGGACGTCAAGAGTGCCTTTCTAAACGGTGAACTTAACGAGGAGGTGTATGTTGAACAATCACAAGGCTTTGTTGATGCACATAAACCTGACCATGTTTATGTGCTAGATAAGGCCCTCTATGGTTTAAAACAAGCACCTCGAGCATGGTATGATAGTCTTTCAAATTTCCTTATTTCTGCCGGTTTCTATAAAGGTGTGGTGGACACAACTCTGTTCACAAAAAGGGAAGGCACACATATAATGCTAGTACAAATTTATGTCGACGATATTATATTTGGATCTACTGACAGTAATTTTTGTAAGGATTTTTCAGCCCTAATGGAGTCCAGGTTTGAGATGAGTATGATGGGGGAAATGAACTTTTTCCTCGGATTACAAGTCAAACAACTTGAGGATGAGATTTTTGTGAACCAGTCGAAATATACTCTTGACATCTTCAAGAAGTATAAGTTAGACTCTTGCACGAGTATCGCAACTCCCATGGCCTCCAACTGTAAGTTAGACACCGATCCTTCCGGGAAAAGTGTCGATAATACAACTTACAGAGGGATGATAGGATCCTTACTATACTTGACTGCCAGTAGGCCGGATAAAATGTTTTCAACATGTCTGTGTGCTAGATTTCAGGCCGACCCAAAAGAATCACACCTAACTGCGGTAAAACGCATTTTTCGTTATCTTAAGGGTACACCCGAACTTGGTCTATGGTATCCAAAGGGAACCGATTTCGATCTTACCGCGTTTTCAGATGCTGATTTTTCAGGTTGTAGAGTTGACAGAAATAGCACGTCGGGAGGAATACAGTTCTTAGGAGATAGACCGATGAGTTGGTCTTCCAAAAAGCAGAATTGTGTTTCCACATCTACAGCTGAGGCTGAGTATGTAACAGCTGCAAGCTGTTGCTCTCAAGTGCTGTGGATGAGAACACAATTACGCGATTATGGATTCTCACTCACCAATATCCCAATTTACTGTGATTCTCGAAGTGCAATTGCCATCTCTTGCAATCCCGTGCAGCACTCTCGAACAAAACACATAGATATAAGGTATCATTTTATTAAAGATCACGTAGAAAAGGGAACCATTGAGTTGTATTTTGTTGGCACGGAATACCAACTTGCGGATATATTTACTAAAGCTTTAGACGAACCTCGTTTTCAGTTTTTAGTATCCCATATCGGTATGTTGAATCCACCTTCCAATTAAATATCAGATATTGTCTTAAATAATTCTATTTCAATCTATCATTATTGAAATTCCTTTATTTTAGAAAATATCTGTTATTTAAATTTAAGGATTATGTCACAAAATTGAAACTCAATATTTCCTTATCTGCGTATATTTTTAATAATTAATGATCCTGACAAATTGCTGTGTGAATTGTTCATCACGGAGTGGGATGCAAACAATATCCAGGTTTGTCTGTGTTTGTAAGGCTAAAAAGGGTTGTCGCGTTTAAAATCTAAAAAAGAAAAGGAAAAGAACCGGCATTTATTTGAGGGGGAGTATAGTTAGGATTTTAAATTTTATAATTCTTTGTTTCTCTTTAAATTTTAGTAGTTAATTTCTTAAATTTTAGGTTGGTCATATTTTCATTTAATTTTTTAAGTTTAATTTAATAGTTCAGAAAAACACAAAAAGATTTTAATTCTCGAATTTATCAAAAAGCCAAAAAGATTTTAGTTTACTTTATTTTATTCTTGTCTTAACTTAAATACTAAAAGAAAATACCAAAAATATTTCATTTTGTTGTTTCAAAGAAAAACTCAAAAAGATGTTATAAATTGGGCTAAATTTTTGTTTCAAATTTTTTAAGCAAGGCCCAATATTTTTTTTTGTTTTGTTGTTAATGTGTGAGGTGGTTTGAAAATATCCGGCGGCCCAAACCCTCATTGGGCGCGGATCCTTCTCGCCCCGACCCGACCCGAGCGCCTATAAATAGGCGGGTCAAACGGTTTTTTCTTCATCTCCAAGATATTTGCTTTCTTCTTCTTCCTTTGCTGTCGTCGACCACCGCCGCCCAAACCACCGTAACCATTCAAAGCTTTTGCAACATCATCTTCTTCCGTTTTTCTTGCATCATTCATCTTCTGCACTTCAAGGTAACTTCTTTTTAACTTTATTTTAGCTTATATCTTCATAATTTGTGTGTTTGATTTCAAATTTTCTTTGCTTTTTCTTTTCGGTTTTTATACATTTTAGGTACTTTAATGTGTGTTTTTCTCTTAGTTGTAGTTAGATAAAATGTTCAGTAAGTTGTTTTAGAGTAGGATCTGTAATTTCATGCATTTTTGTTAAGTTTCAACTGTTCACGTTGCATGTTGCATGAACTGCATTTAATGATCTGTTGCTTTTCGGACCCATCCGAATTCGGACCAAGCACCGAATTCGGATGTGTCCCTTAGAAATTATTTCAAAAATTTAACAACTGTTTATCCGAATTCGGACACTGTGCATCCGAACTCGGATCACTGTGCATCCGAATTCGGATCTTCAAAAGTTGTTCAACATTGTTCATTACTTTTTATAAGTTACATGTTTCATCCACTGTTCATCCGAATTCGGATGATATCCGAATTCGGTTCCCATCCGAATTCTGGGTACCATTCGAAATCAGGACCTATCCATATCATTGCATGCATTCCATGCCATGCATTTCGGACCATCATCCGAATTCGGTCCCTGTTTTCACCTCATCCGAAGTCGGACCCCCACTCATCATTCATGCATCATCCGATTTCGGACGGATCCGAATTCGGTGACACTGTTCATCCGAATTCGGACCATCCGAAATCCATCACTTAGCATTTTTTTGAACTTTTCATTTTTCCATTTCTGCATTTTTATATAAATTCAAAAAAAAAAATCACAAAAATATTTCCATCTCAGTGCACCATTGATTAGAGTTAGGATTAGTGTTTGAGTGAAAAGGTCTTATCTAACATCGGTCTCTTAACGATTGACTTTGGATTTTATTAGTAGAATTTTATTCTACTAATAAAGACCCGATGCTAAACAGATCAGACAGTTTCTATTTCACACTCATCTAGACTTCACATCAGTGTATTATCATCTCAAGTATTATTATTCTAACTCTGTTGCACTTTGCAGGATGATGGAACCCGCAGTTATTCTCACCGTACCCCATCCCCCAATTCCAAATAACAACGCTCAACTCCCAGAAGAATCCATCCCACCCAGCGCCGAGTTTGTCGAGTTCATTCCACATAACTGGCAACTCGACGTTTCCATCCTCACCAAAGAACCCCAAACCTTAGCTTTCGACATCCTCACTCGCCATCCCATCTACTATGCCTTATCCACCGCCATAGCTGTTCCCCAGATATATCTCCAACAATTCTGGAACAGGCTAAAATATGTGGCTGACCCCGAACCCTATTTCACATCCACAATAGACTGTGTTCCAGTCAAAGTAACTATACCTGCCATCCGCCACATCCTTCATCTACCCGCTGAATACTGCCTTCCCACCCGTGAATTTTTTGATCCAAACCCATCCGTCACTGAAACCCTAGCCGAGATTCAAACTCTGGGTTATGACGGCCCTCTTTCTAAACCCTCCGATTTCGCACGAAAAACCTTCAATCCCACTGGCGGATACTATTCGATGTGCTTAACAAATGCTTCACCGCCAATCATTCAGGTCATGATTCAACATCGGCCCAGGTACTAGCCATGTTCACAGGCTTTGCCTTTGACCGACATGTGGACTATGTTGCATTCGTATTCGAAGAATTACGAAGAGTCTATGTCGAGAGGAGCACAAAGAAAGGCAGAAAGTATGTTCCTCTACAAAGATTTCTCCAACTCATCATACAGTTTGCAATGGACCAAGACGATGATATTCATGAGCGTCCGGAGGCAGATGTTTACCCCACAGTGGCGATTCAGAAGTTAACTCTGCCAAAGGGGGCCCCGACAGTGCCAGTAATGAAAATACCTCTGTCGCTTCTAATGAGGTCAAGGGGCATGGAGCGGGTAAGGGCATATATAAAGGAGAGTTATCCGGATGAGTCTCAGTCGGAATCGACTGAGACTAACCAATCTAAAGGTGAGCAAAGTTTGAGTGAGCATGAGGGAGTAAGGATGGATGTTCAGCAATCTTTGGGTTTGGGTGAGGGGGCGACTGTGACTGTAAGGGAGGAAGCAGGAGGTGAGACGGCAGAGACGGCGGATTCCGAAAGAACCGTCTCTGTCGTGAGAGCGAGGGAGATACAATCTGAGGGTGACCTAAGCCCTATTAGCCGGACTCCTCTCTATAAAACCGTCCGTCCAACGGTCGAACTCACCCCCACCACCCACTTGGTTTCCCCTCAAAGGGAAACCACTTCATTCCACGGGGTTCTACCACATACTCCATCGCCCTCTCATTCGGAGAGTGGCGGTGTTGAAAGAGGTCACACTCCTCCCCAAGTGACCGCCCTTCATTTCATCACGATTCCATCCCCCATAACACAGCACGATGCCTCCGTGGCATCCCCAAGAGCTGCCTTCGTGGCAGCTCCACAAACTTCCGGATCTGCGCATCCTATTCAGGAGCCAGAGATGACGGAAGGAAGACCGCAAGTGGATCCATCAACATCATCCACTTCCGGCCATCTCCCAATCAATCTGGAGATGCTAACGGCAGCTTTACGTGCTGCCGGCGTGATTACCCGGGCTGACCTGGACGCCCAAAGGGAAGCCGCCGAGGAACGTCACACCGCCCTTCTTTCACTAATCAAGGGTAAGGGTGTCGCTTCCGAAGCTGGCCCCCCACCAGGTTCCCATTCAGTTCAACATCAGATCTCCGAGCTGTCGGACAAAATAGATGCTCTTAACCGTCTTATCCTGCAAGTCCAAGAACAGCTAAACTCAAGAATGGATCGCCTAGAGTCAGCGGTTATAGAACTTCAGTGCCGCCCTCAATCAGAGCCACCAAAGAGAAGACATGACGATCGTCATGAGGGGGAGAAAAGACGTAAGGTCCAACATGAGGAACCGGTCATGTATATAGGGGGAGAAGAGACCGCTGAGGGGTCAGAATTCAAGGGGTCAGGGGAACAGGGAAAGGAGGCTCAGGAATATCTCTCTATAGAAGACGAGCCCATGGTCGAGGGTCCAGCTCCACTGGATCCGATGACAGCTATGGTAGAATTTGAGGAAGCACACGAGAAAGTTGAAATCATCTTGGTTTCTGATTCAGATTCTGATAGCGACGACAACGAACCCTTTCTTATTCCTAAGCCTGAGCCTGAATCTCAAACGAAAAAAATCCTCATCCTCCTCTTTTGACTTCCTGAACTCACCGCCTGGAGCCCATCAAGAAGAAATCCTTTCATCAATCCAAGCTCCCCAGTCACAAAAAGAATCCCATACTATCCTTAGCCCTCCAAGATCCCCAAGCCCTCCTCCAGTCCAACAAACCCAACTTCCAGGTTCCTCCTAAACAAAAAGGGTCGACTGCTTCGATGAAACTCCGGAGGGCCCTGGCGTGTATAGACAAGATGATTTATTCTGGGTGGACCACTATACAAAAGGAAAGGTTCAAACACTGCCTCAGGAAGAAAAAGAAAAAATGCGACAAGAACGGCGGGGGACTATCATAAAGCTTCTTGAAGCTAAAAAGGACGAAATCGAAGAACCCCCCGTTCAAGGCCTTAAAGAATTCCTGCAGAAATTTCCCTCGGAGCGGTTTCAGAATCCATATCTAGAAGAAAGATTTAAAATGGTATTCAGAAAGAAGCCTGGATCCTTCAGCAGAGGCCTACTTATGGAACTCACAAATGTCTCCAAAGCTGAACATGCAGAATACTACCAACTAATGCTCCGGGAAAGAAGGTCAAAGGTGCCAAAATCAAAGATTAAAAAGCTCAAATCAATAACTATGTGCAAAAGAGCCAGAGTCTTCTATCCCTCCTACCAAGTAGAAAGAGAAGATGGGACGGGAGATGACATCTTCGAATATGACCTGGACTTCATAAGTGCGGATGACGTTGAGTTCCTTCACAACAGTTTGAAAAACCGCATCAGAAAACGTCTAACGCACATGACTGCCGTAGGTGCCCTAGTACGAAGCATGAACCGCCGATCGATCATAATGTGCCTAAGAGACTTCCAGATGGCGATCGAGAGTGCTATGGTTAAGGTGGGCTTACGAGCACCGGAACAAGATAGTTTTCTTCTAGCCCACCACCCGGCTTACAGAGTTGTACTTTCTGGAGATCCGGGTGTCATTTTTGTAAACTACAAGGGCTACAAAAGGTATATGCGCTTTGAGGATCTTCCTTGCTACTCCGATGGTACACTTCGATTGGTTCGAGCTGCTCTTTCAAAGAAAGTACAAGATTATGATGCTCAACCAGATCCTGAACAGAGATGCTCACCTAAGGAGATACAGGATACACTCAGCGGCATAGACTTCCTGAACGAACGGCTACATACGAGATAAGTGACCAGACGCTTCGACGTCATCCTTGGACTCCGAGAATCAACTTACCACGCCAGAGTTCCAGGACCTCCTAAATGATCGAAAAGGGGGAGATTGTTAGATATATTATTTCGATCATAGGAGTTGTTTTGTAATAATTATTGTCTTTGTATTTTGTCTTGTATTAAATTTCCATGTAATTTGTTTCTTTGTAATAGTCAAGGGGCCAAAGTTGCCAAGTTGTAAGACTTAATTAAAGGAGCCTAGAAATAGGCTCCTAGGGTTTACTTTAATGATACGATTGACAATTTGAAAAGAATATCCAGCCGCCACTTGCAATACTCTCTCAACATTCTTATTGTCTTTCTTCATCATTTCACATTTATTGAGCTAGTTTCTTCTTGTGTGTGATAAGAAATCATCAAGGTGCTGATAATATTAACGGGAATACAAATAACAGCAGCAATAATGGACTTGTAATGTTCTAATATTGCTACAACAGGTTTCAGCTGTTGATCCGTTAATGTCATGAGTTGCAGACTAGCCTCAAGATCTTCAAATGATAGTGGTATTTGAGATCTATCACTGGCAGGAATTCCAGAGGTAGAAACATATGGGCCCCTTTGTTCTTGGTACTGGGGACTTCCAGAAGGTGCTTGCACACCCTCTGTTGCCATGGGTGTGGTCTTAGAGATGTTGACACTGGCCTGTGCCTCTTGTGCAGAGACATCAGTAGTGTCAGCCACAAATCCCATATGGACATCCTCTAATGGAATGTCCACCTCCAAATTGAGGGTGGGAGAGTCCTCAGTGGGTTCCCTTTGGATATTCTGTGCAGAAGTGTCCTCCTGCACAGGGATATTTGGCACTTGTGCTTCGGCTGAGGAGGAAGGAGCTCCTCAAACCCTTTGTCTTTTGTATTTTAGGAGTGTGGGGGTGGGGATGTATATGTAATAGAAGGAGCAGATGAGATGTTTTTATCATGAGGAGTGGGTTGGGGTCCTGGGGGTGAAGCAGTGATGGATGGCTGAGCATGCTCAGGACCCTCTCCTCTGTTTGTTGGATTGATGCCCAGCATTGCAGAAGGCAATGGGACATCCACATTCAGAAAATTGGCACTAGGTTTTAAAAGTCTTTTGATGGATGGAAAAGTGTGCCTATGGGAAACATGTATCCGTTTATGTATATTAAAATTATTGCAAGATTTTGCAATTATTTCAGCCCAAAATCGTGGATACATAAAAAATTTCCCATTCTTTAGGGCATGATGCCTTAACATCCCCTGAAAAATCATATTTGAAAATTTGAACTGGTGGCCTGTTGAAAGACACATTAGAGCAGTAGCAATGTTTGAGGAAAACTGAGACCAACCAGTTCTTTTCGGACTTATACATTGCTGAATGATGTACACAAGATATTTCCATTTAGGGGCAAAGTGTGCTTTAAAGAAAGTGAAAGAATCAGTAGGGCCCCTATACCCTATTGCAAAAAGTCCTTCATGTAAGGCAGTAAGAGATAGATCTGATATACCTGAGGCATCTTGAAGATGCAGATGTTGGCGTATGCTCTTTTTAGTAATGGTAATAGGGTTGCCATCGATTGTGGATGCAAAAGAAGTGACTCCATTGTGGGTATTGATCGTGGCAAATTTCCAGAACTGTTCTATATGAGCCACATAGATGGTGGGATTCACAGTGAGAGCATGATGGATATGGGAACTTCTAAGAAAGTCCATCATGTCGTGGAATGGGTGAAGGTCAGTATGTTTGAGAGAATAGGGGAGGCAGTTGTGTTCTTTGACAAACTCCATTAGAGATCAAAACGGTGATTTAGGGTTTGAATCGACTGTGTGTGAATCGCTCAGAGAGAAAGAACAGATCATTGGAAGATATTTTTGCAATTGGTAGTTGCAATTGAACGGAACTGGGACCTTTAAAGGTTTGGGCATTTCGAAAATATCTAGTCCCGCGCACACGCTTATAAAAAATTACAGAATTACCCTCCACACTTTGACAGATCAAGTGAAAACAACTAACAGTTCGAGTAAAATGAACTAGCAGCTTGAGAAAAGACTCAAGCTGTTAGTTTAAAATTAAGCATATTCTTATGAAACAGTGTCTCCCCCTTAATCAAGCACATGAAATAAGTATGTTTTTCATAAAATAAGAGAGAATGATGAAAAACAAATTAATCCATATTAACCACACCAATATTTGATACTAGGAAGGTGAATCTTCCTACATCAAATGATTTTGTAAATAGATCAGCTAACTGATCATCTGTATGAATTTTGGTAACTTGGGTTAATTTCTTCTCATTACAATCTCTTATAAAATGAAATCTAATTTCTATGTGCTTGGTTTGGGAAATTTCACTGAATTTTGTACATTGCTTATTGCACTTGAGTTGTCAATGCAGATAGGAGTAGATAGGAAGTTCATACCATAGACTCTCAGTTGATTCTGAATCCACATCACCTGGGAACAGCAGCTAGCAGCTGCAACATATTCTGCTTTAGTAGCTGAGGTGGAGACAGTTGTCTGCTTTTTGCACTGCCAAGAGACCAGTGTTGCTCCTAGATATTGACATACACCAGTTGTGGATTTTCTGTCTATGTTGCAACCTCCATAGTCACTGTCAGAATAGGCTGTTAGTTCAAGAGGAGAGTCTTTAGGATACCATAGTCCCAACTGTGGTTGGCGCTTGAGATATCTAAAGATTCTCTTAAGAGCAAATAGATGTGAATCCTTTGGAGCACATTGAAACCTGACACAAACACAAACAACAAACATTATATCAGGTCTAGAAGATGTGAGATACATTAGTGAACCTATCAATGATCTATATAAGTGAATGTCCACAATCCACTCCATCCTTGTCTGCCTCAAGCTGCTTGTGAGTGTCCATTGGAGTACTAGCAACTTTGGTATCTTTGTAGCCAAACTATTCCAAGATGTCATTTACATACTTTGATTGACTTATAAAAAGTACTGTGGGCTTCTGCTTGACCTGCAATCCTAGAAAGAATGTGAGTTCTCCCATTGAACTCATTTGAAACTTTTTGTGCATCAATGTTTCAAACTCCTTGCACAGAATGTCATTTGTTGACCCAAAAATGATATCATCAACATAGATCTGAACAAGCAAAATCTCTGATTTGATGGACTTTGTGAACAGTGTCTTGTCTAGAGTACCTCTCTTGAATCCATTTTGTAGAAGGTATGAGGACAAAGTGTCATACCATGCTCTTGGGGCTTGGTGGAGTCCATAGAGGGCTTTGTCTAATTTATAGACTCTGTCTGGATATTTATAGTCCTCAAATCCAGAAGGTTGACACACATAAACCTCTTCTTCAATTTTACCATACAGGAATGCAGATTTCACATCCATTTGGTACACTTTAAACCCTTTGAAGCTGGCATAAGCTAGGAACAGTCTGATGGCTTCTATCCTTGCTACTGGGGCAAAGACATCATCATAATCTATTCCTTCTTCTTGAGTGTATCCTTGTGCTACCAATCCTGCTTTGTTCTTGATTACTACCCCTCTTTCATCCTTCTTGTTTCTGAAAACCCATCTTGTACCAATTGCTCTATTTCCTCTAGGTAAGTCAACTAGAGTCCATACATTCTGAATCTTGAATTGCAAAAGTTCTTCTTGCATTGCCTCAATCCAAGATGGATCTTTCAGAGCTTCAGATGCCTTCTTAGGTTCTAATTGGGACATGAAGCATGCATGTTCAAAGGCAGCTTGACTAAATTCAGGAACTGTTGATTCAACATCAGTGGACTCCTTGTGAACCATTGTCCTTGTCTGCACAGGTGTGCGTGGGTCTCCCATTATCTGATTGAGAGGATGATACATGTGAACCCTGAGTGTGGGTTCTCTTTCTGTCTAAAATGATGTTCCTAGATTTGTATCATCACCTTCAGGACCATTTGATGATTCTGCTCCAGTGACAGCTTGATCAGAAGATGGGACTGTTTCCCTATTGGATGGAGCTGTCACATCAGGACTTGGGATTGGCACTTCATAATCTGGAATTGTATCATGTTGAGCATCCAGTACCCCTGGTGGGTCACAAGATAGAAGTGGTAGTACAGTATACTCATCCCATTTATCAGAATCTTCAATAGTTTGAAACTTTGTGCCAACAGCTTGAATGTTTGTGTGACCAGCATGAGAATTTGTGTTGGCAGCTTCAACACTGTCTTCATCAGTTCCTGCAGTATACTCAACAAAGCTCAGAGAATTTGTTAGTGAATCTAAATCAAACAACCAATCAGGACCAGTGCCATTGATATTAGCAGTGTTTTCATTAAACTCAACAGTGGCACTTTCTTCAATGGTTTTAGACACACTGTTATATACTCTATAGGCTTTGCTTTGATTAGAGTAACCTACAAAGAAACCTTCTTCAGCCTTACTTTCAAACTTTCCTAAGTGAGTTTTAGTGTGAAGAATAGTGCATGAACAACAAAAAGATTTTAGAAAGGCTACTAAGGGAACTCTATGATGGAATAACTCATATGGAGTTTTCCCTTGTGACTGAACAATTTGAACCCTATTTAGCACATAACAAGTTGTATTGACTGCCTCTGCGCAAAAGGTCGTTGGCAGTTTGGAATCAGCTAGCATGGTTCTAGCAGCCTCTATTAAAGTTTCATTCTTCCTTTCAGCTACACCATTTTGTTGTGGTGTTCTGGGTGCACTTATTGCCTTGCAATACCTTTAGACTCACAGAAACTGTTTAGGATATGATTTTTAAACTCAGTTCTATTGTCTGACCTGATCACCTTAACTTTTAAGTTTGGTTGGTTTTCTATCTTAAGGATAAAGGATTTGACTAGCTCAGCAGTTTCATCCTTAGTCCTAAGAAAGTAAACCCATGTAAATCTGGTGAAATCATCAACAATGACTAAACAGTAAGCTCGTTTATTCAAACTCAAAACAGATGTTGGACCAAAGAGATCCATATGAATAAGATGAAGAGCAGATGGGATTAAATTTACTTCTTTGGCCTTATGAGAGGTTTTGTGTTGCTTGCCTTTAAGATAGGCTACACAATGATCATCACATATGAACTCCTTTTGTGGTAAACCTCTTACCAAATTCTTTTTGACCAAAACATTCATAGATTTGAAGTTCATGTGACACATCCTTCTGTGCCAAAGAGCAGACTCATTAGGTGATGCTTTGGATATCAAACAACTCAAAGTATTTGATTTTGACAAAAGATCTGTGTCCAAACAGTAGGCATTGTCCTTCCTTGGTGTTCTAAGTAAAACAAGAGTTTCAAGGATTTTAAAATCTTTTGAAAGGACAATACACTCAGAGTCTGTGAATAGAACAATATTTTGTTTATCACAGATTTGAGACACACTTAGTAAGTTATACTTCAGCTGTTCAACATACAAAACATCATTGAAGATCATATTGCCTGCTTTGACAGTACCCTTACCTGTTACCTTACCTCCCTTGGAATTTCCACCAAATGCAACAAATCCTCCTTCAAAGCTTTTGAAATTTGACAAGCATTCAGAATTGCCTGTCATGTGCCTAGAGCATCCACTATCCATATGCCATCTTGTTCTATGTTGGGTCCTGTGGGTGCCCTGCACAAATAAAAGCTTAGTTAGTAGTGGAGTAAACCCAAACCAAATTGGTTTTGGGTTGTCCTTGTGCATTGACATAACTAAACACTATTTGTGTCTTTTTATACTTAGTGAGATCCACTGGTGGATTTTGTGAAGAATATTTAGTTATGACATGATGTATCCAGGTGTTCTTTCCAACCTTTTCATTAACAGTCTCAGAAGATCCACTACCAGTTCCAGTTTTAGACTTAGCAGTTTGAACTGGGTTTTTAGTGCTAACAGCTTCAGAATTTGCACTACCAGTTCCAACTTTAGACTTGACAGTCTCAACACTTACATCAGCAGTTTGATCTGTGTTTTTGCCTTTAACACACAATACCTTTTTAATGTTTGCTTTGGATTTTGCTAAAACTTGTTTTTGGTGTGCAGGCTGTCTTTTGTTGACTTTTAAGTACCTGTGGTCAACTGTCTTCTTTAGAACTGGTGTAACAGGTGGTTTGTCCTATAAATTTTTTGAGTTTTGAACAGTTGCTTGTTTTTGAACTACAATCTGGTTTGCAACAGATGGTTTATATAGACAATTTCGGGCCAAATGGTTTAGCCTGCCACAATGGAAACATCTTTTGACTGCTTTGATTGGAGAACCAGTTTTGTTAGACCATAACTGGTTCTTGTTCCTTTGATTTCCCCTTACCTGTTGTTGTGTGGGAAACTTTTGGACACCATGCTTTTGGCATGTGCAGATTGGAACAGTCTTACCCCATTTATTAGTTTTTGAGGAAGATGCAATGTTACAGTTCAAAGGTACAGAAACATGTGGAGCATTGTTGCATACACTCATCTTCTCTTTTCCTTTCTCACTGGGGGTTTTGATGAAACTGGAAGTAGGGGTTCTATAGGTGCACTCATTGTTTTGAGTTCTCTCTCAACTTCTTTACACTCACAGCCTTCATTTGAAATCAGTTCTTCTTTAGATTCAGGACTGTTTTCAAGGATAGGATCTACAGTTGTCATTGTCTCATCTAATGGTTCATTAACAAGCCTAGCAACTTCACTCATGGGATGAATGTATTTGTTGTTGTATGGGGGTGGAGTGGCTATGTATCCTATACCTTCTTTGGGATTGAGCTGAGATTTTACCCTATCTTTAAATTGAACCTCCATTAGGTGTTCTAGCTTTTGATTTGCCAGCTTGAAGCTTCCTAAATCTATATTAACATATTCTATTTTCTTGTTAGCTTCTAACACCTTCTGTTCAGCCTCATCTAGTTTCTTATTTAGGGTCTCTATTTTCTTATTCAGTTTCTTTTTCTCCCACTCATGATATGTTCTATCATGTCCCATCTGAATCTCATTATCCTTATAGTCATTGATCTGTTTTTCAAGATCTTCTATAGCCTGCATATACTCATATCTCCTTTCTTCCATGTTAGCTAGAATTTTGCACATGCTCTCATTATGATCTCTGTACTTTTTAACCATATTTTTGCATGTTTGAGAACAGAGTTTAGCATTTACCTCAGATGGTAGTTCAGTGGAAGTGACATTAGATGTTCTGCCATAAGAGCTTGATTTTGAAACTCCTCTTCTGTCTGATCACTCCAGTCAAACACATTGTCTTCTTGAGAGACAAGAGCTTGTGATGATGAAGCTTGATTAGTTTGCTGGGGTCTTGGTGGCTATTGACCTTGGGATCTGCATTCTCTGGCAAAGTGTCCACGCTTGTGGCATTTAAAGCATTCAACTTTTGATTTATCAAATGCTGGTTTGCCTTCTGATCTGGCTTGAAAGTTTGGTCTGCCAGTTCTTTTCAAAAATCTTTTGGCCCTGATAGTCAACATAGCATGCTGCCATTTCAAGTTCATCTCTTGTAGATCATATGGATGGATTTGTTCTAAATCTTCAGCATTTAGAGCAAACAGTCCATCACTTGCAACAAAAGCTTCATAATGAACTTCAATAGAGTTACCATCAGCACCTGAAAAGGAATCACAACAGTTTGATTTATCAGTTAATGCTGATGATAGCAGAGCAGTGTTATGATTGTAAGAAAAGGATTTCTTTTTATATTCAATCTCAGTTTCAAACACTCTCAGACTGTTGTAAAGGTCATCCAACTCTATTTCATCAAGAGTATCTTTTGTTCTCCATTGGGCTGCATAGATTGTCCACTCTTCACCAAGTGATCTAAGAAATTTTCTGTTTACTTCATCTTGATCCAAGCTGACTTTGGCACTCTCCAATTCACCTATCAGCTTATTAAACCTGCCAAATATTTGAGTAAGGTTTTCATTCTTGCCACCAGAAAAGTTTTCATACTGCTGTTTTAAAAGATCTTTTTGATTCCTTTTGGTGCTAGCATTGCCAGCAAATCTTTTCTCTAAAGCAATCCAAAGAGAATGAGCAGTATAAAACTTTTTAAACTGATGTTGATAAGCATTAGGAATGGCTATTTGTAAGAGAGTAAGAGCTTTCACTTCATTCATTCTAGCCTTTCTTTCAAGTTCAGTGTTTGGAGGTGTTTTTATGGGGTTGCCCTCAGCATCTAGTTCAGTATCAACTACAGGAGGTTATTCAACAGCTTCCCATATGGCATAATCAATAAATTGCATGTGCTATTGAATCCTGAGTTTCCACATCTCGAACTCAGTGGGTTTGAGCATAGGCACTTTGACTCATTGCCCAGATCCACTACTTCTATTTTCAAATTCCATTACAGAAAAATAAAAATTTTGAAAGAAAGCTTCTGACATTGAAAACAAAGAAAAACATGTGGCTCTGATACCACTTGTGAAGATCAAAATCACCACCTAAGATTAACTGGTTTGAATAAATCATAGTGTAAACCAATAACCTTGTATTGAATCAAAGTCAATTAAGAAGTTTGCGGTATAACACTTAACTGTTTTAAGAAAAACTTTCAGAACAAATAACACATAAATATAATAAAAAATTAAATCTTTTATATTGCCAAACTCACTGATTACAATCACCTCTAATCTGTTTGATTAGACGAAGAACACAGACTGCTCGTAGGGTTTTACAACCTTAGAGGCTTGAGGAACCTAATCAGAAAGCAATTACAATTGAAGCACATGATTACAAAACTTGCACGTACAGACTTATGATAGAAAAACCTATTCTATTTATATATATGGCTTTCTGATTTGTTTCCTTGAAGAACTCTGATTTCTCTGGGAGTAGATATGCTTGGATCTTCGAATATAAAACACTTCCTGAATTTCAGCACGTTCTGTTGTTAAACTGTTGAGCAGCTTCAATTTTATCTGTTGAGCAGCTTGAACTTTTAACTCTGGAAGCTTGAATTTTTGAACTAGCAGCTCGAACTTACTCAACTAACAGCTTGAACTTTGTAATTACACAGAAAATCTACTAACAGTCTAAGAAATCTAACTAACAGCTTGACATACTTAGAATATTTCCCAACAGTTTTTGTAGTCTCCCCCATTTGAGTCTTGTTTTCCGATCAGGCTGTGAACATGATGATAAATAGAAAATATATGTACGAGGGAATTGGCTAGTGTTGATAGGATATTCTATAATTAAGAAAAGAGACGTAATAATAGTTAACATTTTTGTTATGTAAAGTAATTTCAAGTAGGTTAAATTATGTTAGAGCTTAAATATAAGTAATGTGTCAAAAGATTTTGGAAAACTCATGCAATAAGGGGGAGAGTTAATTCACAATTTTTAGCCTAAAAAATGGCTCAATTATAGTCTAAATGGTTAGGGAAATTAAGTCCTTTGGGGTACCACTCATGCTTAATCCTCTAAAACAATCTGGTTTGGGAGTGATTAACCTAAATCTCGCTATATGGACCAGCAAGATAAAATTGAGTTAGAAAATTACAAGATATAACCATGGCTCTAAAAAAAATGTCATTGTAAACATGCATAGAGGGAAAAGATGGTCAAAAGACCCACGTGTTTTAAGTTTCGTAACCTTGAGCTAAAAGGGAATTTCCAAGAGTGAAATACATTATATAAATTCTAAGGAAAATATCTTTTAACTGAGAATGTCTTTGGTTTACATAATAAACGTTTAAAAACTCAAGACACGACGCTAATACATGCCCGGTACATAGATAGTTCTGATTCCAAAGGCTTGTTCGGGAACGACAAAGAGTTAAGTTGGGGAGGTTGATAAGGCTATTGTTTTATGTACTTTTATATCATTTTAGGGTCGTTTTAAGCACCGATACTTCGTTACTTTGTTATTTTTACTCCAAATTATGTTTCAGGGTCAAGAAGTCATGGAAGCAACTCGAGAATATTCAGCGTGAACTGAGCCGGAGGGGGTGCATGCCTGCGCCACCCTATGCTGCAAAACAGAGAATTTCAGAGTTAGAGACACCTTCCAGCGCAGCTCAGGCCGTACCCCAAAGCGCGGGGGGGGGGGGGGGGGGGGGGTGGGCGCAGGCTTATGCACAGGCCTACGCTGGTGCAGCGCAAAATGAATCCAAACGCGTTTTTGACCCTAAAAACCCTAATCTCACATCCTCTATAAATAGAGGCCGAGGGTGGACATTTTGGGGAGTCCCGAATTTCAATTTATGTTTTGATGTATTTGATGTTGATTGAAATACTATGTGTGTAATGCAAATGTTAAGTATTTGGGTATGGTTATGATTATGATTATGAGTTTTAATTGGTAAAAGCACGATAGTTCATAGTAGTGTTATTATTTGTGTCGAGTCCATTAGCTTAGGGATTAAGACAAGTAATGAACGTTGCATGTGCTATGCCGAGAGTTATTGATTAAAACAATTATGATTTATTTAACCGCGTAATTAATTATGTTTATGTGATTGTTGCATGAAATTCGAGTGGGTAATAACTTATGCCGTAGTGATTCCGTAAATGGTTATCTTTCCTTGCTTTGTTAATCAATCCGTTAGTTGTTCGCCATTTAATTTAGTTAAAATTTAGACGTAATCATTATTCCAAACAATTCAATCATTTTACAACTTAATCACTTTTAATAAACTAAAGAAACCAGCTAATTAATCCTAATTACATACGCACTCCCTGCGGATTCGACCCTTACTTCTTTGAGCTAAATAGTTAGATTTAAGGTTATTTCTACGGGCCACAACGACGGCTCGTCAGTAGCGTTTATTATAAAATTGTGTATCGTCTTTTTCTTTTTGTAGATTAATGATGATTGCGAGTTTTGCATGTTTGTTGAAACTAAGAATGACACAACCAATCAACCACAATTGACAACGGTGTTTTTCATTAACTTTTATGTTATTTGTAGTTTTGTATTTAGAACGATTATATGGCAGAATCTTTGTCTTTTCCTTTTTGTCTCTATTGTAGAAGACTTTAACCAAAAGAGGAATGTCAACTTTGAACGTTTCATCTTCTGTTAAGGCCATTTTGATATAAGAAATGGTCTGTCACCCATTTTAAATATCCACTTTGTCTTCATGTAACAGAACAGCGTAAGCAGTCTTTGCAGCTTCTGTTTTCCACTTTTGTCTTCAACTTTGTAAACTGATCTTGTAGTCCAAAACAATACATGAGGACATGGAAACATATTCCATAAAGTGTTTAGCCTGTTCACAAAGAACAGGTTCTGTTCACAAAGAACAGAACACTTTGAATTTGTCCAAGCTGCTCAACAGGATAGAGCAGTGTAGTCAGTTTATGTCCAGCCTGTTCAGCAGAATAGAACAGCTTGGGCAATCTGCCTTAGTTGCAACAAATGCAACAGGGTAAACAACTTTGACTTATATTGCAAATCACTTTTCAGGTTTCAATAAGGCATTAACAGGCCTTAAACTATACCTTCAAGTGCATCAAATAGGTTTGATTAAAAATCTCCCCCTAAGATGTAGAGCAGGTTTAACTGAGGCCTTTGTGTGCTTAAAAATCTCCCCCTGTTTGCAATAATCAGTCTAAGCCGATTTCATCAATAATCACTATATATTTTTACAATACATTTTGCTGAAATAAAATTACAACATTGAAGTAAAGTAAAAGATCAGTTTATATATACATTGATATTGATTGCAAACAACACATGTTTTTACAGAAGTACAACTAATGTACTAAAGTATATTACAACTGATGTAATAAAAGGATTACAGTTAATGTAATAGAGTACAACATATGTACATGAAGAAATTCAACATATTGGACTGTTGATGGTGGGAGCAAGTAACGGCAAGCCTGTCCAACTGATGGAGAACTTCCATTCTTCATCTACTCAGTAGCAGATGGACCTCCAAGCTGTGGTGGTTCTTCTCCGAACATTTGTTCAAAATGTTCTCTCGTTTCTTCAATTTCCTCCATTTCATTTCTGAGGAACATGAAGTTTGGATGTTGAAGCTCTCCTCTTTCATGGAACCCTTTAAGCTGTTCCCAGATAACTGCTCTCCATCTTACAGATTTTTTAAAGGAGTTGGCAAGTCTAAAAGCAATGAGCTGCTTAAGAGCAACCTTATGCAAATCTGATGCTATCTGGAAACACTTTTTCTTTTATAGGGGATCTACAAAAATATACCCCAGGCTCAGGTTCCTCTATCAGCTTGTCTTTCTCATGTTCCACTCCCCTGGGCAGGCTGTGATCTACTCCATTGATCTCAACAGCTACATCACCTTGATCAATCATTATCAGGAGTTCTTCCAGCTCATATCCCTTCTCCTACTCCTGGCCTTTATCTTGGGTTCAACCACTGAGGTACCCTTGATTTATTCTTCTGTATTCAGGCCAAGATTCTTAACTCTCTCTATATTAACGTTTTGACATATGCCTTGATAGTCTTAGCAGTTTCAGACTTAGACTGGCTCAGGGCAACTTCAAATTCCACCAATTCTCTGTATCCCATTTGAGCAACATTAGTGTGTTCATATCCTTCCAGTTCTGGACCTTCAGCACCCGTTCTGGTTATCTGTAGTTTTCACTGTTTTCCTTTCTTTGAAATGGGAACAACTTTGACAATTGTCTCCTTGGCAATCCTTCTGTTTCCAACATCAAAGAACTTCTTCCCTGCCAAGTTGTCAAAGTGAATTTGGGCTCTTCCAGAGGAGGATGCTAGCTTAGACTTGGTCACAGAGACCTGAGCACCCTGTTGTTCTTTTCCTTCCTTCTCAGCCACTATCTCTTTGGCAGCCTCTAGCAGTTTCCTTTGGACATCCAAGGAAGGCATTTTAACTTTTCTTGCCTCCTTGTATGCAAAGGCCCTTGCAGCTTTAGCAGAGGCTTCATCTTTCTTTAGCTTTTCAAAGGCTCTAAGCTGCTCCTCTTTGTATTTATAATAAGTCTCCATAGAAACACCCATTTCTTTGGCCCGAGCCTTATCAAATTTCAGTGGAGCATCTTTGAGGTAGTCAGGGTCCACTGAGGATTTCTTCTTCCCTTTAGCTGTTGTGGTTAGAACAACTTCATGTTCTTCTTCCTCTTCTTCTTCTATTTGCTCCAGTATTAGATGTCTCCTTCTGCTTGGTCTGTCCCCAGGAATGGATTCCTCCCCTTAGAAGGAGCAGGGTTTGGAGATCCAGCCTGAGTAGGCTGAGAAACTTCAGTTGTTTTGGAGACATCCACAGTAAGACCTGTTTGTGAGACACATGTTGCTTGTCCCACTGTTGCTGATCTCTCCTTACAGGGAGATGAAAATTTCTCCCCCTTAGACTTGGTCTTTGAGGCAGATATCTTCTCCCCCTTTGAAGGAGATGACACATAGCCTTCAACAATGCGTCTGCCTAAAGAAACGAATTCAGCAGGCTGGGCAAAAGTTTTGACAGCAGGTTTGGAACCAACAAGGCTATGCACTAAGAAAGCCAAGCTGTCTTTTACCTCTGCAAGTTGGGCAAGATAGGTTTGAAGAGAGGTAGAGTGGGAAGTAGCAAGAGATGACAGCAGAGAGATGGCTTCCTTGTTAGAAGCTGTGAACAACAAACTTTGAAGGTGTGCAAGATTTAATTCAAGAGAATCTTGCATATCATCAAGGTTTGATGACACATAATTGGACAGAGAGACTACTAAGGTGTTCAAGCTGGCAAACGTGGAAGGAAGAATATTTGTGCAAGTGTCAAGGTGAGCTGACAGCTGTTGGGAGATAGCTGCCAGAGAGGACACAAAGTCCTGTTGAGTAGAAAGAATTGTGTAGAGGGTAGTGGAGAGTGTTTGCAGTTGTGCAGTGAGTGCAAGTAGTTGTGAGGATTGATCAGCTTGAGGAGGAGGGGTTGGAAAGGAAGTCTTGAACGAATCAAAAATATCCCTTAAGCTGAGCAGACACAGAGTCTTATATTATAGAAGGTAGGGAGGTCATGGAGGTTTCTAAAGAACCAACTTTGTTGGTCAACAAAGATAGCTGATCCTTCAAAGGAAGATCTTTAGGGGATGGAGGAGTATGTGTGGATTGTTTGGATTGGGTAGAGGGTGAAGAATGAGAATGTGATGATGATGAGGCAGGTGTCTGTGGATTTGTGGGGGAAGGAAGGGAGACTTTAGAGAGTGATTCCATAGCCTGGGCATATGTGAGATGGCCCAGCTTGGAAGGGTTAAGGGAACCTTCAACAGTGGCTATATCTGCATCATGAGGTGAAGAGGTAGGGGTTGGTGGCCTTTCAGATGCTGCTTGTGTTGCAACACCTTCATTCAAACCTGGGGTGGTTCCCTCAGAAGTACCTTGGTTTGTAGGTACCTCTTCATGTGGAGAGGGGATGTGCATTTCAACATCAGCAGTGGTGAAACCTGATGATGGAATTTGCATTTTGCGAGCAGCCTCACCAGAGGGATGGTCCATTCCCTGGTTCATCAGCTTGGGATGAGGGTCCTTCAATAGCTGTTGGGTGTGCAACAGATGCATCACTAGGAGCAGAAGTTTGAGGCTGATCTGCTGGATGGTCTGTTCCAGTAGCTTTGGCACCTTGTGCAAACTCAGATGGTGTAGGAGAAGTATGAAGTGGAGACTGTGTGGACTCAGTGTGGAGTGGAGTGGACTCCAGTCTTTCAATACCCTCAGCCTTTTGGGAGGCTGGGATAGTGGATGTGGTAGTCTCCTTTTGTACAACAGATTCCTGTTGGGAGGAACCAGAGGGTCTAGGCTGACTCTAAGTTGACTCATGTTGGAGTGAAGCCTGCTCCAAACAGGGGCGGACGCATGCTTAGAGAAGGGGGGGGGGGGGCTGGGCCCTTCATGGATTGTCAAGTTGCTTTTATAGAGTTCATAGAAAATATTTTAGTCCCTCAATATAAAATTCAGTAGGCCCCCAATTGTTAACCCAAAAGTCCATAAGTTTAATAACCATTTAACTTAAATAGTCAAATACCCAACCCTTCCACTGGACGCCTCAATCACGCAGTCACGGTTCTTCTTCCTCCGTCAATACTCCTGGACGCAACTGTGAGGTTCTCCTTCTCTCACTTCTCTCGATCGGTTATCGGTTCCTCTTCCTCCGTCAATCACCTACTGCTGCAGGTTTGCACTGCTGCTTCATACGGTTCCTCCCTCAATCGCCTACTGTTGCTTCATCGGTTCATCCCTCAATCTCTCATCTCTCGGTAGCCTTGACTTGCCCTAACTCTCTATTAATTAGTCATCTCCATACAAATTTGATGTTTTTTTAAACTTTTATAATCTAGTGTGATTGTGTAAATCAGTGAATGTGTTATGATAAAATCATAAAAATCCTAACTCTCTATTTCTTAAGTTGTTTGTGATTTATGATTGTTATTTGTTATGAACTTCTTGAATTAGTTTTATAAATTCTTTGTAGGATTGTTAAATGACCTAAATTAATATTACTAGTTGTTGAATTGAATGGTTATTATTATTATTATTATTATTTTCAATCATTTTTGTTATGTGTTATAACATGTAGAGACCATTTTTATGTGATGAAAATGAACTCACCGGGCCTATCTATGATGCCTGTGTTTAAGGGACTTGACTGTGAATGTATGTTTGTTAAATGCTATATGAAGTCTATCTTTCTAGTTACAAAATCTATTTGAATGCCAAATTTGGACTTTATTTCTTCTATCCACTTGTCTACTATACATGTGAAGAGTAGTGAGATTGTGAGAACTCCAAAAGCATTTTTGATTTTTTATAAATTCATTGTAGGATTGCTAAATTGATTATTACTAGCTACTGATTTTGTTAATATGAAATTGTTGTCTGTTGATGATTTTTGCGTCCATCCTATCAACCGTCTCCTAGTTTACGGTTAAGTTTTTTCTGCCCCCAATGCCATAATTTTCTAGATCCGCTACTGGCTCCAAAGGTGTTGATCTTTCTCCTAAAATAGGATAGGCAGCAGGGGTTGCTTCTTTTTCAACTGACTCCTGTTGGGAGGGGTCAGAAGGGCTAGTTTGGGATGATGGTTTCTTTTTGGCTAAGGATTTGCGTCTGTTGTATGTTTTGAGAGATGAAGTGGAGGATGGATGTTGTGGAGAAGTGATGAGGGGTTCTGTTTGGACTGGAGGTGAGACTGGGTCAGAAACAGGGGGATTAACCTGTTGCATGGTCTCAGGTGCCACAGAGGCACCAGCCACAAAGGCTTCAGGTTCAACAGATGAAACATGGTGAGAAGTCTGCTCCCCTTAACCACTGAGGCTGATGGGGCAGACTTTGACTTAACAGTTTTAAACTTCTAGAGGACAGGCTCAGCTTCAGTCGATTCCAGCCTCTTTTGACAACCTTAGGCCTGGATTTGGATATTCCTTTGGGAGTAACCACTGGATCCACCCTCACACTAGAGGGTCCTTCCACCAAATCAAGTAACCTCCTCATTGGTGTAGACAGAGGAGGTTCATTTGGAAGCACCGGAGTGTAAAATACTCTATTCCCAATGACAAGGAATGCAGCAGTAGTTAACAGGGGGCTGAGAGTTATGGAGATGCTCACCGCAGACATGTTTGAAGATGAGGCTCAGAAACCTTTGATATCTAACAGTAGCTGGGCGAGTGTCTTGCTCTACCAGGTTCCTCAAATTTACGAAAATCCAACGAGCCATGATCAGTGTAGTCACATCCACAAGCTGTAGGACTATGGGGATTTCATCTCTGCTAAGCTGGTCAAATGAACCAACCTTGCTGCTAAAGCACATCACCACTGCCGCAAATAGGAAGCTGTATGTAGGTGATAAATCCCTTCTGAACAGAGTGGATCCAACTTTGGGTTCTGCTACACCACAGAAGCATAGCAAATTACCCATCTGCTCATTCTCAGGCTGTGGCTTGTCGTATGTTTCAGCAACAGGAAGATGAAGGACTTGCCTGAGAAGAGCAGTGGTTATCTCAATAGTCTGAGTCCCATTGAGAATGGTTCCCCTGATGGTTTTGGTTACTGGGTCATAAGCACAGGTGTACCAAAACTCATATACCATCTCTAGGTACAGGAAACCAGGAGAGGTAGTCATAACATAATGCAGGGGGTGAACTTGCAGAAACTCCACCATGTTTTCATAACCTTTACCACGTAGTTTTTTGGAATGGTTAGGTTGGAAATATAGTTAGTGGGTTTCAAAGTGAGTATAGTGGTGACTGAGGGATGTTTTTCAACATCATCACCAACGAGTACTAGAAGTAGGGGCTTGTTTTGGTAAGCCATTTGAGAGTAGTGGATTGAAGGATATTGGACACTTAGTCGATTTAGGGTTCTTCAGATGGTTATGAAAGCAGTAGAGAAGAAGAAGATGGAATAGTGAAATAGGTATTTATAGGATTTGAATGTGAGTGGGTAGGAGAGAGAAAGGTTTGGGCGGTTGATTTAAAATATTCTTTAACGGAAAATGGAACGGTTTGCCATGTCAGAACGGTTGTCAGACCACTTGAACCTTTTTAACTACTATCGCACGTTAACAATCATTATTTAACATGCCCAGCTTGCTTACAAGGTAATTAAACCTGTTTTCATCAAGAGGCTTGGTGAAAATGTCTGCAAGCTGTTCATCTGTGGAAATAAAACTTACCTCCACATTACCTTTCTGGATGTGATCTCTGATAAAGTGGTGTCTGATTTCTATATGCTTTGTTCTGGAATGAAACACTGGATTGTTGGAGATAGCTACGGCACTTGTATTATCACACAGAATATGAGTCTTCCTATATACAAGCCCATAGTCTTCAAGCTGATGTTGCATCCATAGAATCTGCCCACAGCAGCTTCCAGCAGCAATATACTCAGCTTCAGCAGTAGAAGTAGAAACTGAGTTCTGCTTCTTGCTACACCAACTGATCAACTTACCACCAAGGAGTTGTCATCCACCTGTTGTGTTTTTTTCTGTCTAACCTTCAGCCTGCAAAATCAGAATCTGAATAACCTGTTAGTTCAAGACTTGAGTCTTTGGGATACCAAAGACTCAAACCTGATGTACCCTTAAGGTATCTGAAGATTCTTTTTACAGTAGCTAGATATGATTCCTTACGATCACCTTGAAACCTAGCACATAAACAGGTAGCAAACATAATATCTGGTCTACTAGCAGTTAAATATAGCAAGCTCCCAATCAAGCCTCTGTAAGTTGTTACTGAAACAGCTTTGCCACTGGCATCAGCATCCAATTTTACATTGGTTGCCATTGGGGTTTTGATAGGAGAACTTTGATCAAATTTAAACTTTTTCAAAAGATCTAAAGTATACTTTCTTTGATTGATGAAAATTCCATTTGAGGTTTGTTTAACCTGTAATCCTAGAAAGAAAGTAAGTTCACCCATCGTACTCATTTCATATTTTGATTTCATGAGTAGTGAGAAGTTCTTGCATAACTGCTCATTAGTAGAAACAATATTATGTCATCCATATAGATTTGAACAAGCATAATATCAGACTTCACCTTCTTTATGAACAATGTGGTATCCACTTTACCTCTGGAATAACCATTGCTCATAAGGAAATCAGTTAGAGTGTCATACCAGGCTTTAGGGGCTTGTTTTAGATCATAGAGGGCTTTCTCCAACTTATATAAAAAACCTGGATGATGTTCATTTTCAAAACCTGGAGGCTGCTTAACATATACTACTTCTAGCAGCTTGCCATTCAAAAATGCACTCTTGACATCCATTTGAAATACCTTCATGCTCTTGTGGGCAGCATAGGCTAGAAACAAATGAATTGCTTCTAACCTGGCCATTGGAGCAAATGTTTCATCATAATCAACGCGTTCTTCTTGTCTGTAGCCTTGAGCAACTAGTCTTGCCTTATTTCTAATAACATGACATTGCTCATCCATTTTGTTTCTAAAAACCCATTTGGTTCCAATTAATCTTTTACCTTTGGGAGCAGGGACCAGCTTCCATACTTTGTTTCTCTCAAAGTGATTGAGCTCTTCTTGCATGGTAGTGATCCAATTCGCATCTTTTAGTGCTTCATCCACTTTCTTAGGTTCCATTAGGGACACAAAGCTAGAAAACATACAAAAGTTTCCTAAGCTGTCCCATCTTGTTTGTACCCCTTCGTTGATGTCACCAATTATTTGATCATTGTGGTGACACCTGATCAACTTAGGATCATGTCTCAATGAAGATTCTCTTGCATCATTTTCATCTCCAACAGGTCATGTTGAACAACTTTCAAGATTTTCAGACACACTATTATCTTGAGCTTGATCACCTGTTGAACATGAATCTCCATTGTTGAACACATCAGCAGAAGATTTAGGGAAATCAGCATTGATTAGTTCAGGACATGGTGTATTAATTATGTCAGTACACTTATTCACTTAGGGTGTATTAACATAGTCATCATCATCTCCATTGTGGTTAACAGGTTCCACTCTGGGTGTAGTGGAAACTTTTGAGTCCTTTTCTTCATTGATGGAATGCATGAGATCATCAAAGCTGAACTCTCCTAAAACTGATTCGGGAACAGCTTTGGTGGAGGCACTCCTAGACTCCTCAAAGGTGACATTGATAGATTCATCTATCACCTTTTTTTTGTAGTTCTATACTCTGTAGGCTTTAGAGATAGCAGAATATCCAACAAATACACCTTCATCATCTGTGGGTTCAAATTTTACCAGTGGGTCCCTCTGATTCAGAATGAAGTAGGGACATCCAAACACATGAAAATAACTAACATTTGGCCTTCTCCCTTTGATTAACTCATAGGGAGTCTTGTTGAACCTTTTCACCACTAAGGATCTGTTTTGAGTGAAGCAGGCAGTGTTGACAGCTTCAGCCCAAAATCATGAAGGCAAACCTGATGCACACAACATGGTTCTGGCAGCTTCAATGAGAGTTCTATTTCTCCTTTCAGCAACTCCATTTTGTTGTGGAGTTCTTACAAATGAAAAGTTTTGTGAGATCCCTCTTTCTTCACGAAAGTCCTCAAGAGTACTATTTCTGGATTCAGTACCATGATCACTTCTAAGCTGCTTAACTTGAGCAGAGTTTAGCATCTCCATCTTTTTGATAATTCCAATAATTTCTCTAATAGCCTCTCCTTTGGTCTGTTAGTGCATCATGTGTGACGATAACAGTCTAAGTGTAGATAATCTTTTGTAATAGTTCAAGTCTTCGTAATTGCACATTAATACATATGTTTGATATATTTGATATATGTTTGATATTGGTTGTATATATGTTTGATCTTGTTTGTGATTGATGTTTACTTAAGTTCAAAGATAAGTTCAAACATAAGTTCAAAGATAAGTTCAAACATAAGTTCTAGAACAATTTCAAAGACAAGTTCTAGAATAAGTTCAAAGCCAGGATTCGAACTTGTTGGTGGACAAGTCCGTGGGCTTGGGCCTTCACGAACTTGTCCAGGTCAAGTTCGAGATTAATTGTTATAATTAAGGGTTAATCAGTTTTGATTAACAATCTTTGTAGAAATTCGTGTGTGAGGCGATTACAAACTTGTGTGCGATTAGTAGAGTATTCTTGGAGAGATTCACGTGTCGGGACGTTCGTGTTTACGTCTATCATCGTGTTGGTCTCCGTGTTCCGTGTGTGTGTGATCAATCCGTTAAGCCCCTAACGAGGATTCCGCACTCGTTGGACGGTGTCACATCAAGATTGGATCCGTAGGTAGGTGACTTTACAAGTGGTATCAGAGCCATAAGAGTGTTCATCGTGTTCTTCGCGTTCATCTTAAACATTTTTGGTTTCTTGGCGTTTGTGACGGAAAAATCACATTTGTATAAGTTTTTCGAGTTATACAAGCAAAGTAACGGAGAAAAATTCTTATTGGTTCACTGTTTCAGTCGAAATCATAGTTTTTAACCTTAAAAACATTGGTTTAATCTGAAAACTTGAAAAAATCAAATTTTTGGCCGTTTCTCGAACTTGCGGCGCTCGAACATAGAGGGTATTAGGGTTCACTCGAACTTGTCAGAAATACGCTCCTCTCGAACTTAATTTAGGGCTTCATTTGAATTTGACAGAAATTCAAACTTGCTGTTATCGAATTTGTCAGATTTCGAACTTGTTAGAAAATTAAGTATTATTCGAACTTGTCAGTTGTTCGATCTTGTCAGAGTTTTTCGAACTTGTCAATCAGTCGAACTTGTTGAATTCGAACTTACACAAATTCGAATTTAATTTCAAACGAATTTAATATTACATTAATTCAAACTTACCTAAGTTCGAAGGAGTTTATATTCAATTAATTTTAAATTAAATTATTTAAGTTCGAAAACAAAAAGTTTGGAAAGGATGTCAAGTTTGCCAAAATTCATTGAAATGGATCGTGAGGTCGGCAAGACAAATTCTTCGCCAAAACTAATGAAGTTGGAAGACTACTATTGGTGGAAGGATAGGTTCGCAGACTTTGCTCGTTTCAACGATATGCGCATGTGGATTTGTATCATTGAGGGATATGTTCCACCTACGCAAGAGTTCGAAGGTCGTCAAAGAATCTTAACATATCAGAAAATGAAGGTTGACGATAAGAAACTTTATGAGGTCGAGAACCGAGCTTTTTCCATTATTCGTATGGCGTTGCCTCAGGAGATTCCACACACCTTGAGGAATGATCGAACTTCTAAAGAGCTATGAGATGCTCTCGAGAAGCATTGTGAGGGAAACGCGAGGGTTCACAAGGGAATGACCGAGATGCTGAAACAGCAGTTCGCCATTTTCAAAGCATTGAAAACCGAAAAGCTGGATGAGACTATAACTAGATTCTATCATCTACTGACAGAGCTGGATAATCACGAAGCTGATTATAAAGAGACTGAGAAAATAGAAAAGCTTCTTGATGCTTTACTTGCGATGTGGGAAATGTACACAGTGCTGATCAAGCATGATAAAGAAAAATTTGAGACTCTCACTCTAGAAGGGGTCATAGGAACGCTGAGGGCTTACAACTTTCAGTTACAAAAGAAGAAACGAGAATATGATCAAGTCCAAGATCCAGAAATGTATTTTGGAAAGGCAAAACCGTCTATCGCAACTGAACTGAAGTCAGCTACAGCTTTTTACTCGGGAACAGAGCCCATTCCATTTGAGACAGAAGAAACTAGTAGTCGGGCATTCTTAGGATATTCTTAGCCGGAAGAAAAACCGACCCAGTCAGCATCAACTTCTCAAAACTACACAAAGATGCCTATGAGTGCACAATCAGCTGAAGATCATCTAAATCTTTTGGCTTCGTTTGTTGCAACATACGGAAATTGTGTCCAGGGAAGATAAACGATCCTACGCTATGGGATGAAGACTACGATCAGGTGGATCTAGATGACTTGGAGGAAATGGACCTACAATGGCAATTGGCCATGGTGACTCAGAGGGTCAAACGGTTCATGAAAAGGACTGGGAGAAATCTGAACGTTGGGAACAGCAAGGTCGGGTTTGACAAATCAAAGGTTAAGTGTTACAATTGTCAAGGATTGGGACACTTTGCAAGATAGTGTCAAAGACCTAAAGTAGAGCACAATCAGCATCCGAACCAAGGGAAATATCAATCTGGTGGTTCGGGAAATCAAGCTGCCATCGCTGGTTTGCTAACAAATGTGACATCTGACAGACAGCTCGATGGAACGTACGATTGGAGTACTCATCCGGAGTCGAACGCTAGAGCCTTCATTGCTGAAGTGACTGAGACTGGGGATGACAGAGCAGAGGAAGTGACAGAGGACAACAAACAGAATGATAGAAATCCTTTGATGGTGGAGAAGTCAGATAATCAGACCATTCTGGAGTTTGCCGCACAAATGGCTAACGTGGAATCGGATCACAAAATGGTAATTCTAAACTTTACTACATTACATGACTTATGTGTTTTATGTGCTACTTCCAATGATAGCTTAAACTTAGTTCTAGAAACACATAACAACTTAACTGCTCAGATTGAATAATGTGTCAGGATAGAACTTATGTATGAGCATGTTGAGGCTTTAACCAAAGAACTTACCTTTAAGGAGGTTGAGCTAGCATAATCAAGAGTCAAGGTTGCTGAGGTAAATAGTAAGCTTGAAAAGTTTAGGAACTCGTCACTAAACCTAGGGAAAATCTTAGAAGCTCAACGGCAGTCTAAGAAACCGGTAGGATTAGGTTATCAAGAGACTCCACATTTCAACAATAATTATGTGCCTCAACCTCAGGATAAAACTGATGAACCAGTCGAGTCAGAGGTGGCAACTGAAACTGAATCTGATAAGGGTAAATCAACTAAGGTGTTTAATAATAACTCTATAATTAAGAAAGTCAAGTTTGTGTAGTCTTCTAGTGACATAATTCTTGGAGAAGCTAAACCTGAAGTTAATAATCAGAAAGAGGAAGTAGTCACGATAGTTGAAAAGAAAGAACATGACACGAGTGAGACACCAAAATCAAAGGGCACTTATAAGAAGTCGATTGATAAGATGTCATGCTTTAGATGTCATGAGAAGGGTCATGTTGCGTCTAGCTGTCCATACAAGAAAGTAGAGTCTACACCCTCCAAACCAGAGTCTAGACCTACTGTAGGAAAAAAAGAACAACCCAGACCAGTATCTAGTGTTGCTAGCACAAGTGGTTCTCAAAACACTGAGAAGAATGTGAATGCAACACCTAGTATAGCTGTTAAACAAATACATGTGTCGGCCAGACAACAAGAAATGGATAGAACTCATTCTCCGAATAGAGTTCCTAATCAGTCTAGGTCAGGACCACAACAAGCTTACAGGAGTACATCACCTAGAAGGACTTACACTCCAGTTAGGTCTCACACTCCTCAAAGACAACAGACACCAGGTAGAGCCCAGGGATATTAATCTGAAATGCCGTATAATAGAAATTATTCAAGGGCGCAACAGCAAATGCCTACCCAAAGGCCAAGAGTGAATTTAAATCACTCAGCACCACAACCGGTTCTCATTAAAAAACCCAAGTCACCGGAAAGGAGAGATGGGTATTTGAAGGAGTTCACATATGTGGATGAGAATGGTATTACCAAGTCAGTCATGGCTTGGGTTCCCCGTGATAACTAACTTGTTTTCTTTCATGTGCAGGAACTAACTACAGGTCTAAACAACAAATGGTTCGTCGATAGTGGTTGCTCTTGTCACATGACTTGGGAAAGGAGTCTACTCACAGACTTCAAGGGAGGGAACATGGGAATCGTATCATTCACCAGGAATAAGGGACTATCACACTTGATCAAGTTTACCATGTTGATAAACTTGATCATAATCTCATTAGTGTATCTCAGATCTGTGATAAGAAGAATTCAGTAATTTTTACTGAAACTGAAGCGTTAGTGTTGAAACCAGGATTTAAAGTACCTGAAAAGTGGATAATGATGAGATCCCCAAGGAAGAATGATCTGTACATGATGGATATGGACATATCAGACTCGTCGATGGGAACAATTTGTCTTCTATCCAAAGCTTCAGAATCCGAATCCATATTATGGCACAGACGTATGGCACACTTGCACCTAAGGAAAATGAACTACATCATTAAACATGGTCTGGTGCAAGGGATCCCATAAAGAGTTTTCAGTTCGACGACAAGTGTGTACCATGCAAGAAAGGCAAACAACACAAGAAATCACATAAGTCGAAGACTTAGAACTCGATAACTTCCACCTTCGATTTGCTGCATATGGATATCTCTTCGGTCCTATCAACAAAAGGAGTATAGGTGGTAGTTGGTTTTGTTTAGTTATCACTGATGATTACTCACGTTTTTCATGGGGTTTCTTTTTAGGTACAAAGGACGAAACAGCTAGAAAGTTGATTGGGTTCTTACACCAAGTCGAAAACGGATATGGGACAAGGGTAAAACGTATCAGGAGTGATAACGGAACCGAATTTAAAAACACAGTAATTAGTGTATATTGCCTATCCAAAGGCATAGTGCATCAATTTAGTGCACCTTATGAGCCACAACAAAATGGGGTGGCAGAACGGAAAAACAGGACTTTGATTGAGGCAGCAAGGACCATGCTCTCGGATTCAAAGCTTCCTACCATGTTTTGGGGGGAGGAAGTGAATACCGCATGTCATGTTTTAAAACCGGGTCCTTACTGTCAAATCACTGAATAAAACCTGTTATGAAGTTCTGAATAAAAGACCACCTAATTTAACAGGCTTTGAACCGTTTGGGGTACCGTGTACTTTATTGAAAACAAAACGTCAACCTAAGTTTGGTGAAAAGGTTGACGAATGATACTTCCTAGGTTATGTCCCTAACTCACCAAACAAAAGGATTTTTAACAAAACAAGCGGTACGGTAGAAATCGTGTTTAACATAGATGTAACAAGTTATTCACATGAACCCCAAACAGGTCCTGAGTGGTTATTTGATTATGACTCATTGTTTGAATCATTTAACATACCTGTTAGTGGAAATGCAGGTACAGTGGAAAATGACTTTTCGTCATTAAACCTGAATGACGACCATCAAAGTTTCCTGGTCAAGCATTCCATCAACTTCTGAGCCTGCAACGACAGAAGATGGGTCTCCAACAGAGAATGAACCTGATTTACCTACAAACAAGAATCAGACAAATACTTCTAACTTCAAGGATAGTGATCATGAGGAAGAGAATGTATAGTCTGAAGTCGTACCCCCGTTAGGCGAAATAGGATCAAACTTAGGAGATAATCTTCGGGTCGATGAGATTGAGACATCAAGGATAAACAAGGATCATCCGATTGAGAGTATCATAGGGAATCCGAATACTGGTGTGAGAACTAGGAGTAGTGTGAATGTCAACACGGCGCTGTTGTCGATGATCAACGACTCCGAGACGTATCACACATGTCTATATTCATGTTTCATCTCGCAAGTAGAGCCGAAGAATGTGCAAATGGCACTGAAAGACAACTCTTGGGTTGAAGCCATGCAAGAAGAACTGTCACTGTTCAGAAGACTTGAAGTGTGGGAGTTAGTGTCGTTACCTCGAGGAGAAGTTGCAATAGGGACTAAATGGGTCTTTAAGTGCAAAAGAGATGATAGGGGTATAGTAACTCGTAACAAGGCAAGACTTGTGGTGAAAGGATTCAACCAAGAAGAGGGAATTGATTACAACGAGGTGTTTGCACCAGTGGCAAGGCTCGAGGAAATTCGTCTGTTTCTGACCTTTGCGTCCTTCAAAGGGTTTAAAGTCTATTAACTTGACGTAAAGAGTGCATTCATGTATGGAAAAGTGAAGGAATTGGTGTACGTCGAACAACCGCCTGGATTTACTGATCCAAAATATCCCGACAGAGTATATCAAAACGATAAGGCTCTGTATGGATTACATCAGGCACCAAGGGCATGGTATGAGACGCTGTCAACTCATCTTTTGGACAACGGGTTTGAAAGAGGGAGAATAGATAGTACATTGTTCGTGAAGAGAAAAGGAGAAGACTTTATCTTGGTACAAGTGTACGTGGATGACATCATTTTCAGGTCGTCAAACGAATAGATGTGCAAAGACTTTGAGAAGGTTATGAAGTCAAAGTTTGAGATGAGTGCTATGGGAGAGCTAAACTTCTTTCTGGGTTTGCAAGTTGAACAGAGGAAGGAGGGCATGTTTATCCATCAGACGAAGAATGTCTACGACATTCTGGAGCGCTTTGGGATGGAAGGAACAAAGCTGACTGTTCACTTTAGTACTCCGATTCAAGTGAATCACAATCTCGGACCAGGTGCAGAATGTGATACTGATGTAGATCCGACTCTATATCGGGCCATGATCGGGTCACTCATGTATTTAACTACTTCTAGACCTGACATTATGTTTACTGTGTGTATTTGTGCTAGGTTCCAAGCTAATCCGAAAGAAATGCATGTGAAAGCCATGAAGCGTATTCTACGATACCTGAAGTCGAAACCGAAGCTGGAACTTTGGTATCATGCTGATGGAGATCTGGAATTGGAAGCATACACGGATTCTGATTATGGTGGATGCAGCTTGAACCGGAAATCAACAACTGGAGGTTGTCAGTTCCTTGGAGGGAGGCTCGTATCCTGACAATGCAAGAAACAAACTTCGGTAGTCGTGTCAACGTGCGAGGCCGAATATGTAGCTGCGGGTAGTTGATGTTCACAGGTTTTGTGGATACAACAACAATTGCGGAATTACGGTTTGACTTACACTCATACTCCCATTAGGATAGATAATCAGTCTACAATTGCTATAACTAATAATCCAGTTAAATACAGTAAAACAAAGCACATAGACATAAGACATCATTTCATACGTGATTGTGCTGAAAAGAATTTAATAAAACTGGTAAAAGTTGCAACGGAAGACAATAATGCAGACTTATTCACTAAAGCATTTGATAAGTCACGTTTTAAGTTGTTAGTTCAACTAAATGGTATGCGTAATTATGAGTAACTTGACCTTAGTAGATTTACTTCCCTTTTATAGTAAGCTAGTAGCTTAGGATATTTTCCTTCCTTTTATAGTAAGTTAGTAGGTTAGTTTATTAGCTTATCTTAAAAATGAAAAACAAAAGAAAAAAGGAGAGAAAATCATAAAAATTTCAAAAAAAAAATGAGAATATCAAAAAATGAGTTAAGTCTTAGAATCATAGGTTCAAAGTGACGAAAATTAGCACAGTCTAAACAAACTCTAAGCTTTCACACATAATGCACCATAAATTCTAAGTGATATATACTTTCTTGTTTGATGTGTTGGTAGGCATAATACACAAAGGAAATCCTAACAGCTAATAAAATAATCAACAAAATGTCATACGTGTAACTAACTTAGATGTATGACCAAATGGTCTTAAATTCTATGTTAGAGACATACAGACAATGATTATAAATGAGGTATGCAAATTTTCTGGGGGATGTATAGCAACATCAAAATACATCTTAAAGCAAAGAAAAGAAAATTTTGAAAAGAAGAGGGAGTCAAAACAAGTCGCTTTGTTGTACGTAAGTACAAACCTGTCACCTCTGTTTTGACTCAAGTTAGCATGATAAGTCGCTTTTTTGTACGTAAGTACAGACCTGTCACCACTGTCTTGCTAACATAAAAGGAACTCTAAGACAAACTAAGACACTCTGTTGTATGTAAATACAGAACTGTGTCTGACGTTTGCATTTTAAAGAAAATTTGCAATACCGAAAAGTTATAATCATTGTGTGTCTGCCTTGATAATAGAAGTATATCTAAGTATGAGACACGTACGGTAGTTTCTTGATAAATAAAAAGGCCAAGGGAATTTCCAAAGTGTTAAATGTTTAAAGAGAAAATCATACCGACAATCGACTTGGAATGTATATCACGACAAACAACCAAAGGAATCAAAAAATTCCTAAGTGTGAAAGTGAAATACTGAAAGTGTGTTTGACACCGCTATCTGATTGAACCTTCTTTGACTATCTCGCAAAAATATTCGTTTAGTATAAGTTTTACCTTTAAAGTGTTTTTGAGTTAATGTAATTTTATTTTATTTTTAGTTTATCTTATTTAAATTTTATTTTATTTTTAAGGTTTATTCAATAGGAAAAGGTCAAAGTTACTGGGATGCATTTTTAGTTGGAGATACAAAATTTTGCATGAAAATCCATTGCTTAGTATGAATGTTTTTGCAAAGTTGGAAAATTCTGTTACATGAAAAAGTTGAAAAAGTTGAATTTTATTCAAGGATTTTCAAAATTTTCACTTAAGTTCGAAATTCATACAAATTCGAACTTACCTTCGAACTTGCTGGAAATTCGAACTCATGTTAAGTTCGAAGGTAGTTGATATAAATAGGTCAACAGTACTTCATTTAAGGCACCTACCCTCGAATTTACCTTCTCGAACTTGTCTCCGCCGATCTCGAACTTGCCTTCGAATTTACCGACAATTTGAATTTCTTCCTATTCCTTGAAGTTTTCCACTATTTCTTGAACATACACTTATACTTGAGTATCATGAACATCATAATACTAAGTAAGTTTTAGTTTAGGACATTATTGTGGAAAAAATCGACCATATTTAAGTTTTATGTCATTTGAAACTAGGTGAATTAAAATCACAAGTTTTAAAAGATAACACTTAAAATATATGATACATTACTTACATTAGAACCTAATAGGACTAGATTACACGGTTGATTAAGTCAAATGGGGTCAAAATCATGGTTTAAGTTGAAAGTGGCCGACTTCGAATTTGTTCTTCAGGTTCGAACTTGTCAGAAAGTTCGAACTTGTTGAAATATCTGTAAGTACGAAGTCAGTCAAGTTCGAATAGATGCCCTCGAATTTAATTAAGTTCGAATGGTTTTTTAATAATCTCGAATTTGTCCAAATTCGAATGTGTTGGACTTCGAACTTAATCTAATTCGAAGTTATGCAAATTCGACTTTAACAAATTTAATTTTATTTTAATTTCTAATTTTTGATTGGTGATTTTGTGTGCAGATATGGGTGATCATGCTTTCTATAATAAGCATAATATGGTCATGGCCGTGGATCTACAATTGCCAGAGCCCCAGCCCTATCATCAGATGATCGAATTCCTGACGCAGTCCAAAGTTTCGTATGCACTCACACATAATTTGCAAATCACTTTGACTTATGTGAGACAATTTTGGGAGCACCTTCAGGTGGACTACTCGGTTACCCCTACTGTGCTTCGTACAAGAGTAGGCGGTCAACCTATTGTCTAGTCTGCCAATATGTTGAGGCAGATTTTGCAATTGGGCACTGAAGATCAGGAAGCAGGCCCGATAGACTTTCCGATACATATTAGGCAAGTGGCCTTTTTGAGAATGGGGTATGCGCAAGACATAACGAAGGCATCATATGTAAAAAGTGGATTAATTAGACAATGGACGTATCTCGTTCATGTTATAATGGTATGCTTCGCGCCGATGAAAGCAGGTTTTGACATGATGGTGTCCAAATTGCAGTCTCCGCTGATTGCTTAGGTGTATAACAAGAGGTTTAGATTTTCTGAAATGTTTTTTGGAGAGTTCGTCCATCAGATCACAGCTCCGGCCAGGGAACGATTCTTAATGTATCCCCAATTTGTTATGATCATTATCCGCCATTTTTTGCCGAATCCGCCACCACTAGCTGACCAAAGTGGTGTTGCCTTGATTGACAAGCGCATTTTTTGCTGACTGCCAGACTCATAATGCTAGAAGGGCTAAGCAGGTCAGGCCTCAAGTGGCACCATTGTTTGGTGCAGTGATAGATCCGGATTTTGTCGCTCCGGAAGGAGAATATTGGATCGGTGAAGCCCCTCCCCAGCAACAACAGCAGCAGCAACAACAGCAGCGGCAACAGCAAAGACCACCGGTAAGAAGAGCTCCGGCTGCAAGAACCATTCCTCGCTCCAACCAGCCACTGAAGCTGCTGGGCCTTCAAGTTCGGCTCCATAATTTGACCAAAGGGAGAAAATATTGGAGGAAATTTGGGCTCAAGGAGCACCTACGGAGCAAGATATAGTTGAACAACTGGTTCAGGACGTTTTGGAACCTCCAGCTGATGTGCATGATATTTTCAAGGAAATAGCTGAATATCAACCTTCTGATGCCGAGTTTGTAGACACAGAGGTTCATGCTGATGAAGAAGATGCTAGGGAACAGACTGAGGCTGAGGGTCACGTAGAGACCGCCTCCGAGTCTGATTCCGAATCTAGTTCTGAGGAGACAGAGGCTGAAGATCCGGCTGTCACCATTGACAGATATGGATCTAGAATAGTTGTTAGCCGCTAGAAGATGACAAGGCCCATAATCCGTGATGAAGAGGCCGAAGATTCAGATTTTGATTTAGAAGAAGCAGCTCTAGTTGCTCCTAGGCATAAAGCAAAGAGGCATCGATTCATGGAAGGAGCTCCATCCACTTCTGCTTCTCCATCTGTGTCAACTGCCGCTCCATCCGCATCAACCGCAGCTCCATATTCATCTGCCTCCATTTCATCCACCTCGACTTCAATCATCGAAAACCAGCGGTTTACAGAGTTAAAGAGCAAAGTGGACTTCCAAACAGTCCAAATATTCCAACTCTCTCACGCTGTAAAAGAGTTGCAACAGCACAATGCGCGTTTGGATCAAGTGAATGACACGTTATAGATAACTGTGGTAGATCAACAAGAAGAGCTTAGGACTCAACAAGCCCAAATTCTGACTATGCAGACCCTAATTGAGCATATAATGAAAGATCTCCAAGCTCAGGGGGAGAGTAGTTGCGAAGATGATGAGTTGAGGAAAGTCAGAAGAGATGATGAAGAAGGCAACGATCTAGGCACTCAGAAAGATAGTGAGCTAGCAGATCTTTCTCAAAAGACTGCTCAGCAAGCAAATGTTCATGGGGAACCTGGTTCTTCAAGTATGGGAGGAGGTGAACTACAGAGAAAGGAAAGTCTCCTGAAGCCTCAAAGGATGTTGAACAAGAGATGATAGAGGCTCTGATAGATCTTGATGATGAAGATGAGTTTGGATTTGATCAGGATGATCTTGAAGAATGGGAGTTCGTCCCAGAAGAAGTTGCAGACTGGAAATCAGATGATGAAGTAGTAGAAGATGAGGACGATAATGTTGATGAGGTGTTGATCCCAAAGCAGCCTGTCACTGAGAAATATGTGAATAAAGATCAGAATGTGATAGACATAGATGTGCTTAACTCAGCATCTAATGAAGAATCAGAATCTGATACAGCTGAAAGGGAACTATCTAAAGAAGAGAAGATGAGGTCATGGTTTAAGAAAGAAGAGAAGAAGACTGACTTGACAGTAAAGAAGAAAATGAAACTGCCAAGTCCGGGAAACTTGTCAGGCGGAATTCTAAGCTGGTTCTATGACAGAGAACTGCAGCTATTTGTTCTGAAAAGAAGCGATGGGCTACAGTATTTGAGAAGAACACTTAAAGACTTCAACTCATTGCCAAAATGTGAAGTGAAAGAGTTAGCCTGGAAAGAACTGACCAACCTAGGAGATGACCCTTATGCTGAAGTTGTGGCTAAAATTATAAGAAGGGAGGGTCGATCTGGAAGGTTTGAAAGGCTTAAGCCAAGATCGGGTAAGAGAGTAGAAGACGAGACAAGAATACATCCTCATACTGTGAAACGATGGGCTAAGATGGTTTACAAACCAGTCAGATGCTTAAAGAATGTTCCATTGAATACTATGCCACAGGACGTTCTAGCAAACATGAAGTGGTGGTTTGTCGACAACGAAACAGCTGAGGCAGTAATGGAGGACCATGAGGACAAAGTGATTTTGAAGGTATATGACCCTCTACATCTTGTAAACCTATCTCAAAACGACCTACAGAAACTTCATGAACAACCTATCTATTTCCACGAAGGTTGGAGATCGGAAGGCAGGAAGTATCAAAAGGTAGTCAAGGTTTGTATAGAAAAGGGTCTGTATGCTGGTAGTATTTTGAATAGGCCTAGTACATAGACAAAGTAAATATCTAGTTAGAAGCTATCGTCAAGGGGGAGTCTGTTAGTGCATCCTGTGTGACGATAGCAGTCTAAGTGTAGATAATCTTTTGTAATAGTTCAAGTCTTCGTAATTGCACGTTAATACATATGTTTGATATATTTGATATATGTTTGATATTGGTTGTATATATGTTTGATCTTGTTTGTGATTGATGTTTACTTACGTTAAAAGATAAGTTCAAACATAAGTTCAAACATAAGTTCAAAGATAAGTTCTAGAACAAGTTAAAAGACAAGTTCTAGAATAAGTTCAAAGCCAGGATTCGAACTTGTTGGTGGACAAGTTCGTGGGCTTGGGCCTTCACGAACTTGTCTAGGCCAAGTTCGAGATTAATGGTTATAACTAAGGGTTAATGAGTTTTGATTAACAATCTTTGCAGAAATTCGTGTGTCAGGCGATTACGAACTTGTGTGCGATTAGCAGAGTATTCTTGGAGAGATTCACGTGTCGGGACGTTCGTGTTTACGTCTATCATCGTGTTGGTCTCCGTGTTTCGTGTGTGTGCGTGATCAATTCGTTAAGCCCCTAACGAGGATTCCGCACTCGTTGGATGGTGTCACGTCAAGATTCAGGAACAGCTTTGGTGGAGGCACTCCTAGACTCCTCAAAGGTGACTTTGATAGATTAATCTATCACCTTCTTTTGTAGTTGTATACTCTGTAGGATTTAGAGATAGCTGAATATCCAACAAATACACCTTCATCAGCCGTGGGTTCAAATTTTGCCAGTTGGTCCCTCTGATTCAGAATGAAGTAGGGACATCCAAACGCATGGAAATAACTAACATTTGGCCTTCTCCCTTTGATTAACTCATATGGAGTCTTGTCGAACCTTTTCACCACTAAGGATCTGTTTTGAGTGAAGCAGGCAGTGTTGACAGGTTCAGCCCAAAATGATAAAGGCAAACCTGATGCACACAACATGGTTCGGGCAGCTTCAATGAGAGTTCTATTTCTCCTTTCAGCAACTCCATTTTGTTGTGGAGTTCTTACAGCTGAAATGTTTTGTGAGATCCCTCTTTCTTCACAGAAGTCCTCAAGAGTACTATTTCTGAATTCAGTACCATGATCACTTCTAAGCTGCTTAACTTGAGCAGAGTTCAACGTCTCCATCTTTTTGATAATTCCAATAATTTCTCTGACGACCTCTCCTTTGGTCTTCAGAAAGATCACCCATGTAAACCTGGAGAACTCATCAACCACTACTAAAGTGTATCTTCTACCTCCTAGACTTGGGACACTGACTGGTCCAAACAAGTCCATGTGGATTAAGTAGAGAGGAGTATCAATAGAAAAATTATCCTTGGATTTAAAAGATGTTTTTTTCTGCTTGCCTTTCTCACAAGTTGTGCAGAGTTTATCCTTAACAAAGGTTATAGAAGGCAAACATGTTACCAACTCTTTCTTATAGAGCACAACTTTGCCTTGGGAATCCATGTCCACAACATATACACCTTTCTTCCTTTGTGCACACAGCACAACTTTGCCTTGGGAATCCAATATGTAACCCAGGTGCTCATCAAAATTAACCTTGTAGCCAGCGTCACACAGTTGACTTATGCTTACAAGATTGTGTTTTAGCCCAGACACATAGGCTACTCTTTTGAATATAGCAGCACCAACTTGAAGGGTTCCATATCCCTCTGTGGATCCTTGAACATTATCACCAAAAGTGACTTTTGGCCCTTTTTCATGCCTGAGATCACTCAGCATATCCTTGCAACCTGTCATGTGGGCTGAGCAGTCACTGTCCAAGTACCAAACCTAGGATGGTTTTTGACCTGAAGGGTGTGATGGGAAAATATTAGTTATTTTTAGGGGAACTCATCATAGGGATGAGTTCTCCTTCTTCATCAACATTTGTTGATGGACCAGTAAGATCAACACTAATATTTCCTATCTGGATTGTATCAGCTTGGATACTATCCTTATTGAACATGTTACTTCCAACACTGCTGGTTTTTGCAATATTGGAACTAGCAGTGTCAGCAGGCCTCATGTCCTCAGTTTCAGGACAGTCTTTGGCCATATGTGTCTTCTTCCCACATTTATAACATTTTCTATTTTTAGTCTTTTTGGAAGCAGTACTTCCAGAAACACATTCTGGAACATTTTTGTTGAGCTTCTCAGCAGGTTTAGCAAACTTAATACTATTTTTAGAAGAATCAACAGTTTGAGTAGAAGGCACAACAGCAACAACTATACATGTATCCTCTTTCCTCTTTTTAGGAGGGTAGATATCAAATATAGGAAGTTTGATTGGCTTTTGACCCTCCACAGGTTTTAGAAACTTATTCCTAACTTTCTCAGGTTGAGCAATGGCTTTGCCTTTGCCCTTACTGAGATGTGATGGATGTTGCCTATCAACATAATCACTGCTTTTTGGTTTTGAAAGACTTACCTTCATTTATAACCAATTTTCCACTATGATTTAAAAACTTATTTGAAATCACAGCAGATTTACTTTCAACATGATACTTACCCCTGTTGAAAGAAGGTTGCTTACCTTTTGAAAATTTTTCTCAAAATGTTCAGTATCAAAAGGATTAACAGGTCTCTTACCATCAGCTTTAGATCCAGAACCTGTCTTGTTAACAGGTTTAGTGTCCAAAACTGCAGCTTGAACTTGTTTTCCCTTCTTTTAGAGCTTTTTCACACAAGCTGTCAGTGTTTTGAGGCCTGACAAACCTATTTGTTGAGACTAGCTTTCCATTTACTTTCTGAATGAAAGTACTTGGAAGCTCACCAAGAGTGGATAAGTCTTTTTCCAGATTATTTATCTCAACAATTGAAGCTGCTATATCAAGATCCCCTCCAAGATAGGCTTGGATTTGAGCAGGGATCTGTTGACTGATACAATGATTGACTTTTTGTGCAGATTGGCACCAAGAGAACAATCTTTGAAGCTTGGCATGCTTTGTGTCTGTTTCTCTCTTTTCTTCTAGTAAAATAGAATTGATGTGTTTTAATTCATCAAGTTCAGTTTCCAACTTATGGAAGCTGTCCAGTTCACTAGTTTTTATTTCAAGATTAGTTTTCAGGTTGGAGATTTCCGACAACAAAACATTATGCTTCTCAATAGCAGCTTTTACATCAACAAGAAAGTATTCAAACATTTTAACTTTTTCATCAGAACTGTAATCCATAAAATTTTGTACCTTATACATCATTGTTGAGTTCCAGTTCTCTAAGCTGCTGAGAGCCTCAGCTTCAGCCAGGTCTTGTTTGAAGTTGCTTGTTGACGGGACATCAGTGTTGGCCATCAGACAATTGTTATCATCTTCATCTGATGATGTATCAGATTCCTCCTAGTCACATGTCTCAGCCATGAGTCCCTTCATCAGATGATAAATCAGACTCTTCCCAGTCACAAGTAAATAATCAAACATTTTGACCTTTTCTTAAGAGCTATAATCCTTAAAGTTTTGTACCTTATAGATCATGGTTGGATTCCAGTTCTCCAAAGTTTATACATCATGGTTGGATTCCAGTTCTCCAAAGTGCTAAGAGCTTCAGCTTCAGCCAGGTCCTGTTTGAAGTTGCTTGTTGAGGGGACATCAGTGTTGGCCATCAGGTAATTGTTGTCCTCTTCATCAGATGATGAATCAGACTATTCCCAGTCATAAATTTCAACCATAAGTCACTTCTGCTTGTTGGAAGCCACTGAGTCTTCCAACTTTTTCAGCTTAGCCATGGTCATTAGGTACTTAACCATGTAGCCATCGTCTTTGTTTGTCTTGTATGTTTTGGAGGAAGAGCCAACAACTTTAGACACACAGTCAGCAGCTATATGGCCTGTTTTGCCACATTTAAAGCACTCAGCCTTAGTTTTGTCAAATGTCTTCTTTTTTATGGCACCTGACTTCTTCTGCAACATTTTTCCACCAAACCTCTTCTTATTGAATTTCCTGACATGCATTGCAATCATTTGCTCAACATCTAATTCAGTAAGAGCTTCACAGTCTTCCTCCTCAGACAATTCTTCCATTTCATCATTAGCCTGTTGATCAGCTTGTGTGAACACATCACACACCTGACCAGCAGGTTGTCTCACGCTGGCCAATAAGGCAGCACCTCTTTTCGACATCTCCAAGTTATTTCTTTTCTGTTGCCTTGACTGCTCATCATTTAGTAAGGACCCATACAGATTTACAAGATCCATACCTTTGATGGTGCTTGAGTTTCTTAGAATAGTAGAAAAATAATTCCATTCCTTAGGCAGAATGTCCAAAAACTTGTTTACCAGAGTTAAGCTGTCCTTGGTGATCCTAACAGCTTTGAGATCATTGATTAGAGCAGTGAATCTGGTATAGGTTTCAGTGAGAGACTCCTTTGGCTTTGCAAAGAAGAGTTCATACTGTCTAACAAGATTGTTGATCTTGTAATCCAGTGTGATAGTGGGACCATCGTTGACGGTACACAAAGTATCCCACAACTCCCTTGCAGTCTTCAATTTCTCAACCTGTTTGATCAGATCATCAGGAAGAGAAATAAACAAGTCGTTTCTGGCCTTTGCATCAAGAGCAACCATCCTTTTGTCTTCATCAGACCATTGAGCTTTAGCCTTTTCAAAGGTTTTGATTTCAGGAACAGCTCCTTCAGCAGCAGGAGTGATAGTAGTAACAGAAGTTGGCACATAGTGTTGGTACACCTTGTGTGACGATAGCAGTCTAAGTATAGTTGGCGTTTTGTGTAAGTCAACTTACGTAATATTGAATATTGACTAGAATTTGATATATTTGTTTATATGTGTTTGATAGTGATTGATTGTATGTTTGAACTTGGTGTAACGAATTACAAGAAGTTCAAACATAAAGTTCAAAGATTAATTCAAACATAAGTTAAAACATATGGTCAAATAGAAGTTTGACAGTGAAATTCGAATTTGGACTAAATTCGAATTTGCACATAAGGTAATTTCGAATTTGTACTTGAGGCAATCTCAAATTTGTCAGGTAGACAAATTCGAATGGGTCTTGGGCCTGGTTCGAGCTTGTCCTAAGACAAACTCGAAATGGTCAATATAATTAAGGATTAACTCGAATAATTATTAGACTTTTGCAGAATTCCGGAGAGTAATTAAGCAAAGGCGATCTCGAGTTTATCAGGATTCAGAGAGTGTTTTCGAAGAGAATCATCGTGTAGGTACGTTCGTCATCGTTCGTATAACGCAGTGGTAGTCTCCGTGTTCCGTGCGTGTGATTTTACCATCAAGCCGCTAACGAGGATTCCGCACTCGTTGGACGGTGTCGCGTCTAGATAGATCCGTGAGTTCAAGACCTTACAAGTGGTATCAGAGCCTACGGGGTGTTCTTGGTGTTCTTTGTGTTCATAAGCATACATCCTAGGTTTCTTGACGTTTTTGGACGGTTAATATCACGATTTTTGAGGTAATTAGCCGTTTTTCAAATTTGCGGCGCTCGAGTTTAGTAAGGGAGTATTACGGTTTCCAAAAATTTCGAGTTTGACCAAAATTCGCTCCTTTCGAGTTTCCTTAAAGTTTGCTTCGAATTTGGCCAGTTCAAATTTGCTTTGGGTTTCGACTTTACACTAAAGTCGAATTAGGGAATTTCGAGGTTAGTGGACCTTCAAATTTATATGGGGGTTTCGAGATTAGTGGACTCTCGACTTTGTCATTAATTTCGAGTTTAGCTGAATTGAAAACTTATATTCGAATTTAATTCCAAACAGGTTTAAATTTAATTAGATTCGAATTTACCTAAATTCAAAAGAATTAATTTAAATTAGTGTCGAATCAAATTAATTAACTTTGAATTCGAATATATTTGAAACAATGTCAAGTCTGCAGAGGTTTGTGGAGATGGATCATGAGGTTGGCAAGGCGAATTCACCACCGAAGTTAATGAAAATTGAGGACTATTACTGGTGGAAGGATAGGTTTGCCGACTTCACGAGGTTTAATGATATGCGCATGTGGCTTTGTATCGATGAAGGGTACATTCCACCTACAGCTGAGGTTGAAGGACGACAAAAGGTTGTGCCTTATTCAAAAATGAAGGATGACGATAAAAAGGTGGATGAAGCTGAGAATCGTGCAATAGCTATCATTCGAATGGCGTTACCGCAGGAGATCTTACACACCTTCCGTAATCAGAAGACAACAAAAGAGCTGTGGGATGCGTTAGAGAAACGGTGTGAAGGTAACCCGAGGGTAAGAAAGAGTCGAATGGAAATGCTCAAACAGCAGTTCGCGATCTTCAAAGCCTTGAAGAACGAAAAGCTGGATGAGACTATTACACGATTCTATCATTTGCTAACTGAGTTAGATAGCCACGACGTGGAGTATAGTGATACGGAAAAGATTAACAAGATTCTGGATGCTTTACCGGCCAAATGGGAGATGTATGTTGCCTTAATAAAGCATGATGAAGACAAATTCTATACTCTGACTCTAGATAAGGTTATCGGAACGCTGAGGGCATATCACTTTGAGTTGCTGAAGAAGGAAACGGATTATGATCAAGTTCAAGATCCGGCTATGTACTTTGGAAAATCAAAACCTTCAGTGGCAACTGAATTGAGGACCGCTACAGCATTCTTCTCGGGAGAAACATCGTCACCGGCTGAAACAGGAGACTCAGTGAGTAGGGCTTTCTTAAGGTTTTCTCCACTAGAAGAAAAGCAGTATCAGGCTACCCCGGCATCTACATCTCAAGGGTATTCAAAGATGCCTATGAGCGCAAAATCTGCGAAAGACCATCTGAATCTGTTGGCTTCCTTTGTGGCCGCTTACGGCAATTGCGTTCAGGGCAAAATCAACGATCCTGCACTTTGGGATGAGGATTACGATCAGGTAGACCCTGATGATCTTGAAGAGATGGATCTACAATGGCAACTGGCCATGGTAACTCAGAGAGTTAAACGGTTCATCAAACAAACGGGAAGGAATCTGAACGTTAGTAATACTAAGATTGGTTTTGATAAGTCCAAGGTTAAGTGTTAAAACTGTCAGGGGTTAGGACACTTCGCTAGAGAGTGTCAGAGACCGAAACTAGAGAACTACCAGGGACAGTATCAGAATCAATAGCAAAGGCAATATCTACCGAGTAGTTCAACCAGTCAAGCGAATATAGCTGGTCTGTTATCCAATGTTACATCAAACAGACAGCTAGATGGAACTTATGACTGGAGTACACATCCAGAATCGAATGATAGAGCCTTTATGGCTGAAGTGACATAGACTGGAAGTGATGGGGTAGAGGAAATCACAGGGGACAGCAGTCAGAATGAAAGTAGTCCGATGTGGGTAGAAAATTCAGCTGATGAGACAATTCTGGAGTTTGCCGCACAGTTGGCCAACGTGGAATCAGATCATGCCAAGGTATCTCTGAACTTTTCTCTTTTCCATGAATTATGTGTTTTATGTGCTACATCTAAAGATAGGTTAAATTTAGTACTAGAATCACATCAAACCATTTCATCTCAAAATGAATTGTTAAAATCAGATAATGCTAGCCTAGTAGATATAAAGCAAGATCTTAGGGATAAGCTTAAGGCTGATGCACAGGATGTTGTAGTTCTAAAGGACAAACTGAGCGAACAGTGTTTTAGGTTAGAACTAATGTATGAACATGTTGAGGCATTAACCAAGGAGCTTAAATCCAAAGAAGTAGAGTTAGCCGAATCTAAGGTAAAGGTAGCTGAGGTCAACAGTAAACTTGAAAAGTTTAGGAACTCATCTCTTAACCTAGGGAAAATCTTAGATGCACAGCGTCAGTCTAAGAAGCCTGTAGGTCTAGGATATCATGAGAGTCCTCCACCTTTCAACGATAACTATGTACCTCAACCTCAGGAGAAAACTGAGAAATCAGTTGAATCAGAGGAAATACTGGATCCAGTGTGTGAGATTACAAAGAAAAATGAAACTAAGGTGACTAAAAAAAATATCAAGATTAAGAAAGTTAAATTTGTGCCACCCTCTAGTGATAAACCTGTAGGACAACACAAAATTCACTTTAATGATCAGGAGGAAGAACCAGTCGCTATAGTTGAAACAAAGGAACCAGACACTAGTGAGACACCTAAGTCAAAGGGCACACATAAAAAGTCAATTGACAAAATGTCTTGCTTTAGATGTCACGAAAGGGGGCATGTTGCGTCTAGCTGTCCACATAGGAAAGTAGATAATACTCCTAAACCTGGAAAGCCAGAACAACAATTGCCTTCACCAACTATAGCGAGCACTAGTAGTTCTCAGCATACCGAGAAAACTGTGCAAGCTGCACCAAAATCTGCTATGAAACAAATGCCTGTGTCAGGTCGACCAAAAGAAGTGATTAGGACTAATTCACCAAATAGAGTCGTTAATCAATCTAGGTTAGGACCGCAACAGAATTATAGGAGTACTACGCCTAGCAGAGCTTACACTCCGGTTAGGTCACACACTCCTGTAAGACATCAAACACCAGGTAGAGCTCAGGGATATCAGTCAGAATTGCATTATAATCAATATTATTCAAGAGCTCCACAGCAAATGCCTACATATAGGCCGAGAGTGAACTTAAATCACTCTGCACCACAATAGACTCCAATTCAAAGACCCAAGTCACCTGAAAGGAGAGATGGGTATTTGAAAGAGTTTAAGTATGTGGACGAGAATGGTATTACCAAGTCAGTTATGGCTTGGGTTCCCCGTGATAACTAACCTATTTTCTTTCATGTGCAGGAGATAACTACAGGTCCAAACAACAAATGGTTCGTCGACAGTGGTTGCTCCAGGCACATGACAGGGGAAAGAAGTCTACTCGCAGACTTCAAGGGAGGGAATCGGGGTTTTGTATCATTCGTTGGCAATAAAGGAGGGAATATCACTGGTACTGGAGTGGTCACTAATGGGACTATCAAATTGGATCAAGTTTATCACGCTGATAAACTGGTTCACATTCTCATTAGTGTATCTCAAATCTGTGATAAGAAGAACTCAGTACTGTTCACTGATACTGAGGCGTTAGTGCTGAAACCGAGGTTCAAAGTACCTGAAGAGTGGATACTGATGAGGGCTCCAAGGAAGAATGACCTGTACATGCTCGACATGAACATGCCGGAATCTTCAATGGGACCAATTTGTCTGCTATCTAAAGCTTCAGAGACTGAGTCGGTTTTATGGCACAGACGCATGTCACACTTGCACCTGAGAAAGATGAACTACATTACGAAAAATGGATTCGTGCAAGGTGTTCCCATGAAGAGTTTTCAGTTCGAGGATAAGTGTCTACCGTGCAAGAAAGGAAAACAACACAAGAAGGCACACAAGTCCAAGACTCAGAACTCCATCGTTGCCACATTCGATTTGTTGCATATGGATCTTTTCGGATCAATCAACAAAAGGAGTATAGGTGGTAGTTGGTACTGTTTAGTTATTACTGACGATTACTCACGTTTTTCTTGGGTTTTCTTTCTAGGTACAAAAGACGAGACGGCTGCCAAGCTCATCGGGTTCTTAGACCAAGTGGAAAATTCTTACGGAACGAGGGTTAAAAGAATTAGAAGTGATAACGGAACAGAATTTAAAAACACAGTAATTGGTGTATATTGCCTATCAAAGGGCATAGTGCATCAATTTAGTGCACCTTATGAGCCACAACAAAATGGGGTGTGCGGTAATTGACAAAAGAATATTTGTAGATTGCCAAGCACACAGAGGTGCATTGGCTAGACCAGTGGAGGCACCACTTTTTGGTGCAGTGGTTAATCCGGATTTTCAAGCCCCTGAAGGTGCCAACTGGGCCGGGGAAGTTTAAATTCCGCAGCAGCCTCAACCACAATAACAACAGCAGCAGCCTAGGCCTCAACAACAGAGAAGGAGGTAGAGACCATCAGTTCGTCAGACTCAGGCTACTCAGTGACTAGAGTGCAAGAGCCAGAAGAAGCTGCTCCTTCAAATGTAGCCCCCGTAACTGATCCGCGAGTGGAGACATTGGAAGAAATATGGGCTCAAGGGCCACTTGCAAATGAGGAGATTACATCTGAATTAGTTGGAGATATTTTTGAACCTCCAGCTGGGGAAGAAGATATTTTTCAGCAGATCGATGAGTATGAACCTGAGGCAGCGGGTGAAGCTGTGTCAACCTCTGAATCTGAATCAGAAGAAATTGAAGAGATCGAGGTTGAGCAAGAGTCAGAAGATCCGACTATCCGGGTAGCCACATATGGATCCCGGGTAATAGTTATTGATGAAGAAGCTGCAAAGAGAAGAGCATCGAGAGTTTCTGATGACGATGACTCAGACTTTGAGGATGAAGATATAGTTCCTTTGGTGCCTAGGCATAGGGTCAAAAGGCATCGTTTTATGCAGGGAGCTTCATCAGCCTCTGCTTCTGAGCCAGAAATTCCAACAGCCCAAACATCCATTCCACCACCACCACCACCTGTTCAAACATTCATTCCCTTACCAATCATTCCGACACCCATTCAATCCATTCCATCCACCTCATCAACCTTCTTCGACAATCAACGATTTACTGAGCTCAGAAGCAAGGTTGACTTCCAACAAGTCCAAATTTTTCAGTTGACTAAAGCCATCGGCGAGATACAGGCGCATAATGCAAATGTTGACAAAGAGAATGCAGAGTTGAAGAAATTTGTTTGAAGATTGAAGAAGAGAATCTTGAGCTGAAAACGTTTGTTGCAGATCAGGCAGCAGAATTCCGCACGATGAGGGCCCTTATTGAGCAAATAATGCAAAATCTAAAGGCTCAGGGGGAGACAAGTTGTAAGGATTCTGAAGAGCTGAGAAGGGGAGATGATGACGAAGGCAATGATCCCAATGCACCAAAAGAGAGTGAGCCAGTAGATTTTCCTGCTGCTCAACATGCTGAACTTCAGGGGGAGCCAAGTCAAACTAGTGTTGAAGGTGAAGGAGGTCAGGCTGGTTCCTCAAAGACCTATGAAAGCGAAATGATAGATGCTTTGAGAGATATTGATGAAGAAGTAATGGAATTTGATTTTGAAGAAGAGATGGAGGAGTTGGAGGAAGGTGAATTCGTACCGGAGGATATAGTTGATTAGAGATCTGATGACGAAGTGATAGAGGACGAGGACGATAATGTCAATGAAGTGATTGTCAATTCACAGCCTATCAGGGAGTTATATGTGCAAGATAATCACAATGTGATTGATATAGATGAGATCAAAATAGCCTCGGTCGAAGACTCTGAACTTGAAGAAGCAGAAAAGGAGTCATCCAGGGCTGATTTGATGAATCTGTGGTTCAAGAAAGAAGAAAAGAAAGCAGAGCCAAAGATGAGAATTCCGGGGGCATAAAATCTCTCAGGAGGTATTATCAGCTGGTTCTTTGACAGAGAACTGCAGCTATTCATTCTGAAGAGGAGAGATGGACTCCAGTACCTGAGGCGTATGCTTAAAGTGTTTAATACATTGCCGAAGGTACAAGTGAAGGAGTTAGCATGGAAAGAATTGATCAATATCGGTGAGGACCCGTATGCTGAGGTTATAGCCAATATAATTAGAAAAGAGGGCCGATCTGGAAAGTTTGAAAGACTTAAGCCGAGATCAGGAAAAAGAGTTGAGGATGAATCAAGGATAGATCCTCATACGGGAAGGCCTTGGGCCAGAATGGTTTACAAACTCGTCAAGTGTTTGAAAAAGGTGCCTATGAAATCGATGCCACAGAATGTTTTGAGTAACATGAAATGGTGGTATGTCGATAATGAAACGGCTGAAGCTATAATGGAGGATACACAGGACAAAGTAATTTTGAGAGTGTATGATCCACTGCACTTAATAAACCTATCGAAGGACGACCTGAAGAAGTTGAATGATCAACCTATCTTTTTTCATGAAGGATGGAGGTCTGACGCCAGGAAGTACCAGAAGGTAGTAAAAGTATGTATAGATGCAGGTATATATGCAGGTAGCAGTCTATATAGTTCTAGTACTTAATCAAAATGTAAATAGTTAGAAGCTATCGTCAAGGGGGAGTCTGTTGGTACACCTTGTGTGACGATAGCAGTCTAAGTATAGTTGGCATTTTGTGTAAGTCAACTTACGTAATATTAAATATTGACTAGTATTTGATATATGTGTTTATATGTGTTCGATAGTGATTGATTGTATGTTTGAACTTGGTGTAACGAATTACAAGAAGTTCAAACATAAAGTTCAAAGATTAATTCAAACATAAGTTAAAACATATGGTCAAATAGAAGTTTGACAGTGAAATTCGAATTTGCACATAAGGTAATTTCGAATTTGTACTTGAGGAAATCTCGAATTTATCAGGTGGACAAATTCGAATGGGCCTTGGGCCTGGTTCGAGTTTGTCCTAAGACAAACTCGAAATGGTCAGTATAATTAAGGATTAACTCGAATAATTATTAGACTTTTGCAGAATTCCGAAGAGTAATTAAGCAAAGGCGATCTCGAGTTTATCAGGATTCAGAGAGTGTTTTCGGAGAGAATCATCGTGTAGGTACGTTTGTCGTCGTTCGTATAACGCAATGGTAGTCTCCGTGTTCCGTGCGTGTGATTTTACCGTCAAGCCGCTAACGAGGATTCCGCACTCGTTGGACGGTGTCGTGTCTAGATAGATCCGTGAGTTCAAGACCTTACACATAGGGACCTTCCATTACTATCTCTGGCAGTTGTACATCCAGATTCTCTAAGTAGAGCATCATTCTGCACTTCCAACCAGAAAAGTTCTGATGATTGAACTTGGGGGTTTTGCCATTGAACCATTGTCATAGTAAGAGGAAGAGCTGGCAGCACTATTGTCCATGGGAAAATAGGGAGAATGAGAGATCTAAAGTTAACACACACTGTATCTGCTCTGATACCAGTTGTAGGTCCCAAAAGGTTTCCCTAGTATGTTGTTCTAAGCTGTAGAGGGGGGAAGGTGAATACAGCAAATTAAAACTCAACACACTTTTCTCAATGTTTGTGTATATCATCAACAAGTGTTAATTACAAACAAGCTTGAACTGCGGAATGGTTCAAGCTGAGATGACAGATACAACAGATGTTCTACTAATCTAAGACACGCTCAGACTAAGTACAATGAACACACTCACTAAGATGAACTCACTGTTTACAAGACAGACAGATGGACAACTTGAATAAGAACAGCTTGGACACACGTTACTGTTTTATTCAAGCAGACTTGCATGAATGAAAAACACACTTCTATGTACGATCTGAATTTCTCACTCTTGCTTACCTCATATTCCTTAGAAGCTTCCTTTTATAATATCATTGTGAAGCTTCCTCATTGGACAAGGCAATAGTGGGATGTCTTTCCAAAAAGACAAAATACCTTTTCTAGCACGTTCTGATAAAGCAGACTTGTCTTTATATGGCAGAATCTTTGTCTTTTCCTTTTTGTCTCTGTTGTAGAAGGCTTTAACCAAAAGAGGAATGTCAACTTTGAACCTTTCATCTTCTGCTAAGGCCATTTTGATATAAGAAATGGTCTGTCACCCATTTCAAATATCCACTTTGTCTTCATGTAACAGAACATCGTAGGCAGTGTTTGCAGCTTCTGTTTTCCACTTTTGTCTTCGACTTTTTAAACTGATCTTGTAGTCCAAAACAATACATGAGGACATGGAAACATATTCCATAAAGTGTTTAGCCTGTTCACAAAGAACAGAACACTTAGAATTTGTCCAAGCTGCTCAACAGGATAGAACATCGTAGACAGTTTATGTCCAGCCTGTTCAGCATAATAGAACAGCTTGGGCAATCTGCCTTAGTTGCTACAAATGCAATAGGGTAAACATCTTTGACTTATATTGCAAATAGCTTTTCAGGTTTCAATAAGGCATTAACAGGCCTTAAATTATACCTTCAAGTGCATCGAATAGGTTTGATTAAAAATCTCCCCCTAAGATGTAGAGCAGGTTTGACTGGGGCCTTTTTGTGCCTAACAACTTTGTTGGTATGAACTTCGATATTTGGAATGACATGATTGATTAAATCATAGCTTCATAGTTATTATTATTAATTTGTTATATAATATGTCTCCATGTCGTTGGACATGACAGTTTGGCACTTCGGAATTGGCATTATACAATGGAATCGGACTAACTCATCGGTTCATCTTTCAAAGGTCAAGTTCTTTTTCTCTAGCAAACACTTACATAATTAAGTGTCTTCTTCTATTGCTCTTAAAATATATACTTTTTTCTTTAGACATGGTAGTGCTTGAATGGCTGTTATGTCGCACATTACAAGATAGAGTTGAATCTTTGGACTTCGGTCACGGTTGATGTTACAAACTTGGTTTTTTCATGTTCATAGGTATTCTTTTTCAACTTCATATGAACTTGTTATATTTATATAGCCTAAATGAGTAATTATATTACTTTATTACTTAAATACTTGAATACTTGAATGGCTTGTTTAGTATCTAACTTTAATAAATTAAAGTATCGAATTAAGTATTAACTAGTAATTAACACCAACTTTTAAATTATAATAAATCAACTAATCAAGTATCAAAGTAACAAAAAACAACCCAATTTTAACAACATCAAAAACCCAAAAACCAAACCGTTTTAAGAAACCGAAAACCCAAAAACCATGGATGCAAACCAAAAATCCGGGTAACCCAAACCATAAAACTGAAAAACCAAACCCGAAAACCGAACACCGAATGGTTTCTAAAATCCAGAAACCGAAATTTTCGATTTAGATTCGGATTGTGGTAGGAACCGAACCGCCCCGTGCTCACCCCTGGTCAAATCTTACTCAAAATATCACGTTCTATAACACTGAAGTGTTATTATGGTCAACTCACCCAAGAATGTAATAGAGTCTAGCATAAATTCATAAATAAATAATCATCGTCGAATCAACTCAGATGATAAACAATGATTAATCAAGGTTATCACAAGACCTTAAATGGACCACATACCCAAATCAATTTTAGGGTTGTGAGCATACATGAGTTTACTTGTCTTGTCACAAGAAGTACGACCAAGCCTCATAGTTAGTTAGAAGTATATGCCAAGATAGTAGACATATCGATCAAAACAAGTTCAACAACTTAGATTCGTGCCACTATTTCAACGGGTCATGCATTCCAATGTGCCTAGATCTATGGATGTAATTTTTAAATGAATTAGCTAGTTTCGCATCCAAAAAGGACTAGCAGCACGTCTAGTTGCTCGTTTGCCTTCTATTAGTTATATTAGTGGAAAATTCAAACATAAATAAATATTAAAGAATCACGATGGATCAGTTTTGTGTGGTTATGAAGCAAAATTTGTTTGCTCATAATCCTCACACGTATTAGTTAATTAGCACGTCCAATGACTTTCATAGTTATCAATATTCAACACAGTTTTTCTCATTATAACCTTTGATTAGTTTATTACAATCGCATAACCATCAAGGTTTAGTGAGTAAACATTATACAATCTTATCATGGATTATGTTATCATCCCTATGTATGTTCAATACCAACACATAAATCACATAGTTGTTACTCATATGACGTTTATTTTCGTTCACCATCAATTATTTACTTATAAATTAATAAACATAGTTACTGATCTTTATCACAACCCTAACGCTTGTTCAAAAATTCAGAATCTAATTCCAATCCAATAAAAAATTTCAAAAATTGATCTCAAGAACGTAAAAAATGAATTTCAAAAATTAAAATTTTGATTATTCCTTGATCATGATGAATTAGGACTTGAAATTTTTTCTGAATCTTCTTGATGATCTTCAAAACACATCCAAAATTCAGCTCAATCCGTCATCATATGAATTTTCTAAAAATTCCAGAAAGTGACAGCTCTTCTCGGTTTGACTTTTGGATGATTTTCTTGAACTTTCTTTGCAAGATACTTCGACTACGATTGGCTCTGATACCAACTGATAAAACTTGGATCTAGTAGATCAATAACATGAAACACAATCTTGAATATACTTGAATGATTTGCCATCAATTTACACTTTAGGAAACACACACAATGTATGAGAGTTCTATTCTAGTGTTGAATGGTCCTTGCACTTTTATTTCAATCTTGGAAATTTTCTTTTATACTCATGTTCTAATATCAAGAAGAGTCTTTGCACTCTTATTCTTTTTGTTTTTCACCTCTATATTTAAATCCAACATTGTCTGAAGTTTGAAATCTAAACTCACGTCTCAATTTAATAGATGACCTTAAAATCTGAATTTTAAAAATTTAAGACAAGTAATTAAATTTTAAGTTTTAAGTTATTTATATATTGCAATTTAATTAATTTATACAGCTAGCATATTAAAAAAAGTTAATATTTTAATTAATTAACTTGAATACATATTTTTTAACTAATTAAAATATATAACTTTTTTAATTAATTAAACTGAATTTAATATTTTAGCTAAATAAAAATATTGATATAATTAAGAAAGCAAAAAAATTTTATCTTAATATTAAATTTTCAGTTTACCTCTAAATTTTCAGACCCAGTTTAAGAGGTTTTAAGATCTTAAATTTCAAATGTAACAAACAGTCTGAAATAACTTAAGATCTGAAATTTACTTAATTCTGAAATATAACAAGCAGTCTTAATTCAATTAAGATCTGAATTTTAAGATATAAGACGAATTAAGATTTGAAATTCCAAGAACTTAATTAAGATCTTAAATTCCAAGAACTTATTTAAGACATTCATCTTTCATGTTTCATCTATTGTTTTTAATAACGTTTTAAAATTTATCAATAAACAATCATGAAATCATTTTAGGGTTTCAGTTATATGATATCATATGCATGAAATAATATCATTAAACAATAAACTAAAAAAACCCGAAAAACTCTAAGGGTATGCTTATGAAGGAACTAAAACCCTAGTATTTTTCTCTTTTTGCCTCGTTTTTTGGTGTATAGATCTGATTCTGATACGACTTTTGAATTTTGTAGTTTGTAGGAAAACATTACTTAAATCAAATTTAAGATTGCGGGAACATTTAAACATATCAATCAAATTTATATTCACCCATAAGCAGATCTTTATAGTTTATACTTCAAGAACGAAAACAACACAAAAAACATATTAATACAATGATAATACATTTGGGTGTGATCGATGAAGATTCCTCAAAAACTTCTAGCATTTAGCAAATCATCAAAGAAGACAATGTTTAATAGTATCACACATGAATGAATCATTGATCACACTCGTATGCTAGTTCTTGTAAAGTTCAAGATTATTTTTAAGACTAATTGTATGCAAGTCCATCATAAGTGGTCTTCATTCTTCACAGTCCATACAATTGTCACATTAGCACCATACCACTCTACTATCCCACCACAGTTTACAGTGCATACTCAAGAAATGGTCATCACAACTTTACTTTTACATTTTAAATAAAAACGAAAATTATTAAGAGAGAGAGAAAGAGAGGAGATGAGATAAAGACAGACCTGAAGAGAGAAAGAATCACGAAGTGTGTCTTGGTTGAACCACTAGGAGGGGGTGTGTGTGAAGTGTGAATCGAAGGGGGATGGTATAATCGTATAGGTGGAGTCTGAAGTATCATGAGAAGTTTCACATCACCCATAATTGATGTGAATTATGGTCTAACATGATTACTCTGGTTGGTCTAATGAGAAACTCTCTAGATGTTATGTATTTTTAATTTCTAAGATGCATAAACAAAAAGGAAAACTAATATTTATTAAGGAGTATAGAGTTGTAAATATGAAATAAACACTAGAGTTTAATAATAAGAAAACAATGACACCCAATTAAAAGAAAGACGATTTGTATATAACACATTTTTGTCTTACACAACAATCTATACGTATATTCGATATATATCTAATACTACCTAATAAAGCATGTAATACAGTTTTTTTCAGTACACAGCCAATCAAATGATTTCTCAACCTCCACCCACCGGTTACCCTCTCCATCTTCTTCTCTTCTCCTCAAGAGTTACCTTCCGCCTTACTATGCGGCTGAAATTACTTCTCCATCTATTCCGAACCAGGTATTCAAAACTCTTAATCGACTTCCCCGTCGATTGAGGTAATTTTTCTAATCACTTTTCTCGTCATTTCCAGGCGATTTCCTCGCCTCCAATCTCAAGGGTTCAGAGTTCTTCTCCATCCATCTCCTTCCCAACCAGGTATTCGAACGCTTCTTCTTTCAACCTACTAATCGACTTCCCATCATTGAACGATGTAATTTTTCCAAGGCGACGCCTCCAATCTCAAGGGTTCAACGGTTGTCAAACACTGTTCTTCTACGTGGTACAATTTATTTCAACTTCAAGCTTTTCTGGTTTTCGTGTTCCCATCATTCAACGACATAATTTTGCTAATGATTATCTTCATATCCCGAAAAGCATGACTGCATGAGCTCTGATAGTCTAAGCTCGATGGATTGGATTCATGGGGCTCAAATTAAGCCCAATTTACTGAATTTAGGGAAATTAGATTTCAGGAGTGCTTATGGTATGCGAAGGGCATTCAGTGAGGGAGACATTAAGGTCAAGTTTATTATAATTCTTGTATGGTGTATGCACTTGACAATAGAGTGTGAATCATATAGTTAGATCATATATATTAGAGACACTCTTGTGTCCTGAAACAGTGCAATTAGTTAATAATTATTATCTTTGCCTGCCCTACTGTCATTGAGCTCATGGATGCAACTACCTAAAACTAAAAGAAGATGGGGATGCGATGATGGCTTTTAATTTTGTGACTTTCAAGAATCAGCATCTAATCAAGCAAATAAAGAGTAATTTTGTTCTTCCCAATTGCTGATATTGGTTGTGTTGTATATAAACAAGTACTACTTATACTGTGTTCAGATTCTTCATTAGAGTACGACGTAACAACTTATCGATTACCCACTTCAATTATCATAGTTAACCCTCTGCATAGTATCGGTTTGTCCATAGTTTAGGTGTTGCATTGCCATTGGGGATAGATTGATGACAATCAATCAATTTCCAGAGTTTTGGTGTGTGCACACTAGGTGTTTGATAATATGTCTCAAAAGAACTGACACAAACCATTACAAATCCATGTTTTAGATTCCACTGCTGGTTGTTGCCTTTGTCTTTTCACATGGGTATTCATAATTTTAATATTGATTTAACCTTTTCAATTTTAAGTGCAATTACATGTTCACTTTTTATCTCTTCAAGGGCCTTTCTCATGTTAATTATAATGTGTGAGTGGCTGCTACAGATGCATTAGCAACTTTAAAAGATGAGTACCAATGTACATTACAAGCAATAACCAATTACTATTTAGTTGTTTCAAACATCGTAGTATCATTCTCTTACAATTGATTCTGGTAGGTCGAGGCAGCATTGCGTCAATGCCTTTACATGTTCAAGCAAATGTATTTACTTCATATTTAGAGGGTGCTTAATTTTTATTTTTTGTACCTTGCTATTTAAGCTTTTATCTCTTGATTAACATTTACATTTATCGTAGAGGAACTTGATCAATAAATTCGTTAAATTGTCTGGATTAGATGCTTACTCTTATTTAGATGGCATGATTTTACTTTCTTGGTTTATTTGAAATGCTTTTTGGTCCTTCGTTCAATCCAATATTATATGTTAATGGAGTTATTGAAAATACATGTCAACAGACCCAAAAATGAATATATATGTACTTATATTTTAATGGTTAAACAAATTTCTACAGATTATAGTTAGTGTAGCGAGATTCTTAGAGTAGCCATCAAAACCATAAGGATCTGTGCAAGTAATACGGTGGTGAACGAAAAAACTGTTATTAATCCATTATTATCTCACAATCTTCATTTGATATGCAATTCTGGTTTGTGTGGGTTCTTTCTACCCAAAAGCTGTTATTAATCCATTATTATCTTTGTGTGTCTTATGACGATCACTTTTTTTATTGTACGATGTTGAAATCCTGAGTTGTGTTCAATTTTACAATAATTTTTGTCTCTGAAATTTAGTTTGATGCATGAGTAATGGACATTTAATGTGTATTTCTACTTTAGTATATTGTTATTATTGACAGTTTTGTCAGTTAGCGGCTTGAACATTGCAAGGTCTAAGTTTCAGGATTCTTATTCACCAGATGGATAAGAAACCGGTCGCTTCTTTGTGCAAGCATTATTCAATTTAATTTTATTTACCTGCCGACATATAATGTCGTTTTGTTATCCAATCTCTTGGATTCCATGTATTTCTTTTGCTTATATGTTGCTGCCATTTTCTTGGATTCCATGTATTTCCTTCATATCTATGTTATTTACACTGTGATGTTTCTGATTTATACCTTAACTAGAATCATATCATTATCATTTAAGACTCCACCAGTTAGGCATGGGGATTCTTCGTTTCCTAACTTCTTCGATATATGTATTTGTGTTGCCACTTGACATCTTCTTTAGTATATGGTAGACCGACATATTCTTTTCAGCTATAGAGTAGGTTGAAGCATCTGCAGACATGTATGTGTTCTTTTTTATTATCATTTTTGTTGATTCAGTTACTTTTAAGTTCTCGTTAATTTTCTTGATTGTTTATATCGTTTAACTAAATTCCTTGTATTTTCACTCGATTTTAGATTGGCATAACTAAATGAATATCTTTGACTTTTGTATGCTTTGATCAGGCATCTATTTGGTACAGGGCGGGTAATTTTTTTGTCTTGTGTATATTATTAATTTTAAAATTTTATGTGGGTTTTCGTTGTAATCAAATTGATTCTGAATTTAAAAAATTGTTGAAATGATTATGTGCTTGTTTGAGTTGTCTAGAATGGATTTTCCTAGTTATAAGGGATGAATGCCATTCATTTGTAGGTGCTTTGTAGGGGCTACAAAGTGCTTTAAGCATAAATGGCATGTTGGTTATGTTTCTTTTAAATTACATGAAAAATCTTGAAGTCATGAGAAAGCTTCAGATTCCCAAGTTCTTATCAGCTAGATAATGTTGAATATTAATAAATCTTACAAATTCATTATTGTTTTCATTTCTAATTTTTCTCAATAAGTACTTTAACATAGCTTCACAGTTAGTATGAAGTCTCGGCTTCATGCAACATGATTTGGATCTGATTAATCTGTTAAAAGTGTGTAGCTGGTCAAGGCGGTCCATTACAACTGCGGCTTAGACTTCTTCTTTGCCACCCATCTCCATTAGACGCAGGTATGATGCTATGAATCAGATACCTCACAAACAATAGCACCTTCGATGACTTCTTTCAACCTGTTAACCGATTCTAAGGTTACGGTTCTTGCATATATTCTCCACACATCTTCATTACAACCACGTGTGTTCCTATAAACAAAAAATCGATTCCAATTCAGATGTTCCGATTTATGTTGTTTACCAAATTTTCAATTTTAGAGGATTTATTCGGTTCCAATTTCACATCTAAATCGATACCGTACTTTCAATTACAGGGGATTTCATCGATTCCAATTTTTTACCACAATGGATTCTGCATCTAAGGTTATGGTTCCTACATGTTCTTTTTTTTTTTTTAATTTTACTGTTGCCATCATCGAATCTTACCTTTTCCATTTATACTTTCTGTCTGTTAATTTGGATATTGATAATCTTAAATTAGAATGCATTTAATGTTTTCGATATGCTTTCAATTAGGAGATGTTTCCTATTTTAGAGCCCACATATTAGCAAGATATAATTTATCTATTATTATTATATCTGCTGTTATCTAGGTTCTGCGTCGCTATGCTAATATGTTGACTTACTGTTATTTAGGTCTCAGTTATGTTTGTTTCGATATGCTTTCATTTGTGTTCGTTTTCTATTTTGGGCCCAACATGTTAGCAAGATATAATTTATCTACTATCATCTGATTCTCTGTTGCTGCCATAATGTGTTTATTTTGGGAGGTTCATGTATGGAACTCTCAGCTGAAAGTGGAGTCCTCTTATACCTATCCTTCACTGGTTTGTTAGTATATTACAAGTCTCTGAGACTTCTCCTTCTCCATCTCCACCATCTCCATTACAACCAACTATCATGCTATGAATCGAATTGCTTACTTTTCTCCATCTATTTCCACCGGTGTCTTCTCCATCATTTCAATTTCATCCAGCATCTTCTCTACGGATTTAAATCAATGATTTTTGCTTTGACGATGATAATACTTCCCGATTTCATTTTTTCTGGCTTCATGTGGCGATTTTACGGTTACCATCGCCAAATAGATGAGCAACCTCCGCCTCAACTTCACGTTTTTCTTTCTACCATTGTTAACTTGTTATAGTTTATGGTGTGAGTTTGGTAAAGAAGTAGGTGATTAGCCATTGTTAACTTGTTATAGTTTATGGAGTGAGTTTGGTATTCTAGATGGTTTAAAAACCTATCAACTTACCATATAGTTTCATGAACTTTATTTAAGAGTTACTAAAATAAGATTACAATATTTAGCATCCGGTAATGGTATGAGTGTAATTAAGCTATTAAGGTGGAGAGGAAGATGTTGTGAGTCTGAATTTGTGCTTTTTCATGTTTTATTTGCAAGTTAAAACATATGATGTTTTTTAAAATGTTGCAAACACATGGTGGCACACAAGAACGATTTAAAGTGTTGCTTCACTTCTGAACCTCTTGTAACTTCAGTCATCCACGTTGAAATTTGGGAATAAAAACACTCTCAATTATTGAAATGGGCATATTAAAGTCCGTTGCGTTTAATGTTATCTTTTATTTCAAACTCCTTAATTATTATCGGTGTGTATTTATTTTAGTTTCTAGGCTTAGAGTATATTATTTTAATGTTTGCTGAAGATCATAGAGTTAAAAGAAAAGGTATAATTTGACTTTGAGGTCTAAGGGAGTGATTTACAACTTTAAAATTACAAGTTTTATTTTCTTTGAGAAAATTGCAATGAGTCTTGATTACAAATATTTCAAATAAATAATGTAGTTACTGAATGACAACTTGCTGCATGACTTCTACAATCTAAAATTTTTATGCCTTATCATAGATGGTATCCTTCTTTTTGCTTTACTACTTCTTTATAATCATTTGACTCTTAATGTCATGATTTTTAATTGTAAGTAGTTGTTAATTTTGAACTCCTAAACTGAAAATTAATGATTTTTTTACAACATAATCATCCATAGAACATGTTGTACATGGTAGATGTCTATCTATGATAGAAATTGGAATTTCAATTGATTTTTCTTATCTTGTGGATCAATTGTTGTTATTGTACTTGTCAAGCATCACAAGGGCACACAACTTAGCATAGCAGAGAAATTAAATACTTTTGCACAAAATCCTTGTTTGTTTTGTAACTCGGAGACTTCTTCCCCATCCATTTTTTTTCCAACCAGGTATCATCCTATCGTTGCAATTGCAATAAATATGAGCGGATTTCATGCGTTCTTTGATCTTTTTTTCAACTTCTAAACTTCGCGATAACAGTTTCACTAGCTCTACGTTTTTAGCAAGTTCATCGACTCCAATTTCAGAGGTTTGAATTTCTTTTACTTAATTGGTTATCAAATTTCAGGCGAATTCATCGACTCTAATTTTAGGGATTCCTCTTCCCCTGGGTCAGGATCGTTTTTGATGGATTCAATTTGTGATTATCACCAGTTATCAAAGTTAGTTCAAATTCTAGGATTCTAATTCTCACATATTGTTGTTTATGTCTTCATCTACCAATTTCAGAGGTTTGAATTCCTTTTACTCAACCTTGTATCAAATTTTCGATTTCTGGTTATGCCATCATCCAAGGTTAGCTTTTCCAGTTATGTTTATAGTGTGCCGTTTAAACTTTGGGTTTTTGGGTATGTTAGTTCACCAAGTTAGTCTCCGGTTAATTATGCTTACCAATTGTGAACAAAGGTTGAATTGGTGGAAGCATTTCTTTCTACTTCAATCGTTTCAGTTTTTGGATTTCTCATCATTAAACGAGGTAACCTTGCCATCGACTTTTCTGATTATTGGGTTGTATAGATTGATTCTACAAATTTGAATACGATTTGTTTTTAATTAGTTTGAGATTGATGAATATTAATGAATGTCGTTTTTGTTTATCTTTTTAGGTTTCGGATTGACATTTCTTGTTTCTGCACAATATGTGCTTCCAGTTTTTCTATAATTTTTAGAATTGTTCGTTACTTATTACCTTTGTTTATTTGACCATGATATTATGAATATCTACTCTCCATTGTTTGACTAATAGACCACAACTCTAACCTCTGCTAAACATGGCAACACCACCAATTGGTGGCAATTAAGACATGAAAATGAATAATGGGTAAAAGATGTTAATATTACTAGATTAAATCATGTCCTTCTATTTTATATTTCCTTGATTGTATATAGTCGTGCATCACGGAGTGAAATTCAAGAAAATGACTAGCAAGGAAACATTAAGAGAAAAATGTTTAGTAAGAAAATGCAATACTTCGTCTATCAGATGCTTGCATGTATATATTTCTTTGTAACCTTTGTAATTATTAATCATTCTGAAATGTATAAGTTGTAAAATAAGAACAGGTTGAACCAAAATAGAATGAAAACAGAAAGAGGAACATAACAATTCATCTATGACCCTTACTATAACAGATCAAAATGAATTGTCAAAATTTTGAAAATGTCTTCTCATTTTGAAATTGTGTTCTTGTTGATAATTGTTATTTCTTAATAAAAGGTGGTTATTTGTGCTCTGTTTTGTGAGTAAAAAAATATGAAATTAGGACCTATGACGAGGGTTTGTCACTTCTTGCCGTGCTTTGGTTCATGAACTTCACGTGCTCTCCAATTTCTTCTTTCCTTGTAAATTTTATGTGTTTTGTGTTTTGTTTTAGGTTGTTTCTCAAAGTTCATCACAAACTATTTCAAGTACTAATGGTGTTTTGTTAAAATGTTGATTAAAAAAAAGGCAATTTCAAGATTATCATTTACTTTTATCATCTATGTTGATACGTTGAGAGAAGGGATAGTGCTTTTGGTTTCGATATGGGATTTGAAGATTCTCATTTTAGAGAAATGGCTATAATATGATTTTTGTAGACTTCTGATTTATGATATTTTTTTAATTATAGAATGCTCAACTTAGACATCATAAATATGTCAAGTTGGGTCATTATTAATTCTCTTCTAGTATTGCTAACATACATGTTGGTCCTTTGCAATAAAATTTGGATGCTATCTGAGAAAACCATCAAACAGAAACTAATTTGGCACCGAATTAAGCTGTGCGTTTTTTGGCTTCTTACACACCATTTTTACAGCTACTTTGGTAACAATTTAGGCAGCTAATTTAGTCACTTCAAGAAACTAACTTTGATGCTATTTTGGTGGGGGGACAACAACGTTATGTTGTTGGTTTAGAAGCCATCCTGTCTGTGGTTTGGCTCTTTCCTTTCAGCGAGTTTTTAGATCACAATAAATGACAACATACTCAACATGAGGATGGCTACCAAATAGGGTGTTTAAATTAGCTGAGCTCAAGCAACTCTTAGTCGATCCATGTTTTGGGTTTTTTTTAAAATCTTTTTATGCCTTAAGATTGGCGACTTCAAGCATTTCGTGGTTCGAAAACATAAATCTCGCAAGTAAGACTATGAGACACTTCAAAGCATATAATATATTGTATGGGCTGATTGAATTTTTAAATTTTCTTTCTTTTCATGTTCATGTTACAAAGAAACTGTTACCCGTAATTTGATGGCTTGCAAATGAGTTTGTAACTATTTTTGTAGACGAACGTTGAGATGGAAGCCAGAGAACATCAAGGTGAAGATATCTATAACGAGAATGATGTCTTGTTGCATGATTTAAAAGGACAGATGCTTCTTCCGGTTCCTTTTATACACTAGCAATATGTACCAACCGAATCTGCAACAAGTGTTGGATTGAAAGAGCAGGAGGCATTTAATTCATTTAAAAAAATGAAAAGTATCTAGAAGAATTTCTGGTGAGACTCTACAGATGCATTTTTATGTTTTAATTTTTGGTTAATTACAGAAGATTCCTTTGTGAATATCAGAGCACTATTAATCCAATGGATGACTATATATTGAATTTGGGACGTGATTAATATGTCATGTATGCATCATTTGAGAAAAATGTCTAGCAAAGGTAGTCAAAAGACTCCCTGTTTGTGCTATATTGGTCAAATTTTGTCCTTATTGTTATGCATTCTTTGTTAAAGTGGCGACTTTTCACCCATGCAGACATTGTGTATGTGCAGGAAGTTGTTGTTAAAGCGATAAGTAGATCAATTACAAGATGTATTTGAATCCCGTACGTATGATTGTGTTTAATGGATACGTTGGTTCTCAAGCATCTCTGGTGACCATCTTGACTACATTACTTTAAAGCCTATGGAATTGGATTCCCCTCAATCCTTTCTACACCCACTGCTTCTATGTTTCAGGTATGGATTACGATCCCTATCCTATGCAAATGTCCTAACCTTATTCTATATCTCAAGGTTAATAATGATAAATACTCTCTTTGCATTTTAATTGAAAGCTTGGGTTCTGGGGTGTTCTAAACTTCTAATTAATATTGTCTACTTGATCTTCATTTTTATAGGCATTCGTTATGCAAGTCGTATTGATTTTTTCAGTTGATGAAGCTATATGAAAGATCAGAAATGTTATCTTATGATTATCACGTTAGGTTTGATATAAATAGTCACTTATTATTATTATTTTTGAAGTCATCTTACAACCTTGTGTTTATTTGGAGTTTTGCATATACGAGTAGAACTTAGAAGTAACTCTCACTTGATAGTTATTTTTGTAGCTTTTAAATACAAAATTTTGTTTACGTATAATGGAAACATCTATTGCATGAATTGCCTCCTTCATGATTTTATAAACCTTTCTAAGTGTATATTATATTGTAAGCTTGTTTGTTTAGTAAAATGATGATTATTAATTAGGTATTATTAGTTCATTGTAAATCACTGGTACTTTTTTGGTTTGGCAACTAAGATTGAAGACCCAACAAACAATCTACTGAACAACAATATTATTCTCAAGTTGTGTTATTGGCCGGCTTAGGTTCCTTTGGGGCTATGCACACAACTCCGATGGAGATTCTTCAAAGAGAACGAATTATGAGGGAGGGCTTGATGCCGAAGTCACTGATGAAGACTTGAGGCAAACATTTTCTCAATGTGACAAAATTTTATCTCTTAAAATACTTGTTGGAAAAGGATGTGGTTTTGTGCAATTTGCAAGAAGAAGCAACACCATGCTTTTGTGCAATTTAGGACATGCATGACATCATAATCAACAAGTAGACTGTTCATATATCATGGGTAGAGAATGGGTTCCTATGGAAACTACAAGGATTATGTATTTGTTGTCTTTGCAATCTATTGTCTACTCATTTATTTATATGATGTTTGTTATGTAAATGGTTGTTTCATAAACTAAAGATGCATGTGTTTATATATCTCAAGAGCAAGTGCAAAACCATTTTAAGAATAATGATTCTAAGCTTTGTAGCCAAGCCAAGAGATATTTGGTAGTTTAGTGCATCCTTGATGTTGGAATTTGCAATTTGCTCTTTTTTAATTTGATATTGAACTCAATTGTTGGTTTATTAATGACAATCTAGCATATGCCAATACCGTATGGTTATACAACAGGATTTTATTTTGTTCATACATAAATTTTGGTAGTATAGTGCATGCTTGATGTTGAAACTCTTTTTTAATTTGATGTTGAAATCAATTGTTGGTTTATTAATGACGATCTAGCATATACTACCAATACCATACATATGGTTGTATGCGGTGATTCTATTTGTTTAAACATAAATTTTGAATAAACTTTACAAAGATATCACGATTAACTCTTTATAAATTTTAAAATTGTATGATAATACATTAGATGTGGGATTGCCTTGCCGCCGCAACGCGCGGGTACTTCAACTAGTATGTGTATATATATATATATATATATATATATATATATATATATATATATATATATATATATATATATATATATATATATATATATATATATATATATATATATATATATGTGAACATTATAGAACCTAAATTTAGAGTAGAACCGTAGAACCAATATCGTCCATATATTAGATTAATCTAACGGTCTTGATTAAAACCATAAAGTTTGGAATTAGTGAAAAAAAGATTGGCATTAGTGACTTTTTAATTGGGTAAAAAAGAAATAGATTGGAAATAGCAAAAAGATTGTCATTAGTAAAATAAATATCTTTCTTCTTTAAATTAAAATAACATTAATGTGATTAATTGTTTAATCAAAAAAATTATACCATAAAAACGAGAATTTTATACTCTTTAAAACGAGACCGGTCATGATATATTTTTTTCGAAAAAATTTTACGTGTTTATTTTTCGAAAAAAAAAAATTACCCAGACTACGATGCAATGTAGCATGGCCGATATCATTCAATGTCGAATGGACACTTGATATCGTATATTCAACGGCGATACAACACTGCATGTACATTCAAAATTAACAAAAGCAAAATAATGGTCAAAATTAGTAGTCAAAAGTTGGTCGATTTAATGAGAACAGTAATGATATTTTTTTTGAAAAAATTTTACGTGTTTATTTTTCATAAAAAAAATTACCCAGACCACGATGCAATGTAGCATGGCCGATATAATTCAATGTCGAATGAACACTTAATGTCGTATATACAACGTCGATGCAACACTACATGTACATTCAAAATTAATGAACCAAAATAATGGTCTAAATTAGTAGTCAAAAGTTGGTTGATTTAATGGTCAAAATAATGGTCTAAACAAGTTGTCTCAGATCCACTTTGTATAGATCTGAAGCTCTTTGAAAGCATTTCTTCTGAGTTAAGGGATCTACAAAAAATGCCCCCAGCTCAGGCTCTTCAATGATCTTGCCATCTTCAAACTCTATTCCACTTGGCAGGCTGTATTCAACTCCTTTCATTTCAATGGCATAATCGCCTTGTTCAATCAGTGCAAGGAGTAGTTCCATTTCAATATCCTTCTTTGTCCTCCTGGCCTTAATTTTTGGATGTGTCACCAAGACACCTTCACTTGCTTCTTTGGAGATCAGGCCAAGATTCTTTACTCTCTTCATCAGTTTCTTGACATATGCCCTGATTGTCTTAGCCGTTTCTGACTTTGACTCACTCAGAGCAACTGCCAGCTCAATCCATTCTCTGTACCCCATCTGTGCTACGTCAGTGTAGTCATAAGTTTCCAATTCAGGGCCTGCTGCACCCATCCTTGTCATTTTCAACTTCCACTGACTGCCTTTTCTTGATATAGGGACAGCTTTGACAATTGCTTCCTTGGCAAGTCTTCTTTCAGCAACATCTTGAAATTTTTTCTTTGCCAGGTTGTCAAAATGATACTGAACTCTTGCATGAGGCACTGTAGGCTTAGTCACTGAGACCAGAGTACCTTTTTCTTTCTCTGCTTCCTTCTCCCCTGCTGATCCCTTAGCAGCTTCCAATATTTTCTTTTGCACTTCTAGAGTAGACATTTTAACTTTCTTTGCTTCTTGAAGTGCAAATGATTTGGCAGATTCTTCTTCTTTTCTAAGAACTTCCAGGGCTTGAAGCTGTTCTTCTCTAAACTCAAAGTACTTGTGCATAGGAAGACCCATTTCTTTGGCCCTGGCTTTGTGAAATTGGATTTCTGCTGCTTTCTGTTGTATGGGATCATCTTCTGCTATATCTTTTCCTTTAGCTGCTGTAGTGGTAGGAGCTTCAGGACTTTCCTCCTCTTCTTCTTCTTCCTCTAGAATCAGATGCCTACTTCTGCTGCTTGGCCTGCCCTCAGGAATGGATTCCTCCCCTTAGACTGAGCAGGGATTGGAGATTCAACCTGAGTAGACTGAGCAGCATGAGAAGCACCCTCTACTGTACCTGTTGCAGAGATTCCTGCTGGATGACCAGTTTGTGCTGTAGGCACTGGTTTCTCCTTAGGAGAAGAAGTTTTCTGCCCCTTAGACTTAGTCTTAGAGGCAGACGACTTCTCCCCCTTTGAAGGAGATGGACCAGCACCTTCAACACCCGGTCTGCCTAAAGACACATAGTCATCAGGCTTGCCAGCAGTTTTAGCAGCAGGTCTGGGGCCAACAAGGCTATTCACTAAGAAAGCCAAATTGTCCTTGACCTCTGCAAGCTGGGAAAGACATGTTTGAAGAGAAGAGGAATGTGTGTCAGCAAGGGAGGTCAAATTAACAATGTTTTCCCTATCAGACTCTGTGAACAGCAAATTTTGAAGTTGTGCAAGATGTAATTCGAGAGAATCTTGCACATCAGCAAGGTTTGATGACATTGTAGGTCCCGAGAGGTTCCCAAAGTATATAGCTTTAAGCTGTAGAGGGGGGGTGAATACAGCTATTTAAAAACTACACACTATTTTCTCAATGTTTGTATGTATTATCAACAATTTGTTAATTACAAACAAGCTTGAATGCGGAATAGTTCAAGCTGAGATGACAGATACAACAGTATGTTCACTAGTCTAAGACAAACTCAAACTAGTATACAATGAATACACTCACTAAGAAGCACTCACTGGGTTTTCAAGACTTAAGGGAACAGCTTATGTAAAACAGCTTAGACACACAGATACTGAATTACACAGCAGCTTGCATGCATGAAAAACACACTTGCACGTTCACTCTTGGTTTCAGCACTTAGCTTTCTTCACACATCTTTCTGTCCTTAGAAGCTTCCTTTTATACTCACTCAGAGGATCTAAGAGAAATATCTTCATTGGACGGAATGAAAAAGGAGAAGTCTTGTTGAAAAGACAACATAACCTTTTCTGCACTTTTTTGAAAAAGCAGACTTGTCTTCATATGTGCAGAACTTTTGTCTTTTTACTTTGTCTACTGTTGTATTGCCTTTAACTAATTTAGGAATGTCAACTTTGCGTCTTTCTTCCTTGTAAAGGCCTATTTTGATATAAGAAAAAGGTCTGTCACCCTTTTTCAAATAACCTTTTGTCTTCATGTTACAAAACAGCTTGGGCAGGCTGAGCAGTTCTGTTTTCCACTTTGTCTTCGACTTTGTAAACTGATCTTGCAGTCAAAAACAATACATGATGACTTGGAAACGTATTTCATAAAGTGTTTAGCCTGTTCACAAAGAACAGAACACTTCAAAATTGCCCAAGCTGCTCACCAGTGTAGAGCAGCGTAGACAGTTTATGTCCAGCCTGTTCAGCAGACAGAACAGCTTGGACAAACTGTCTTAGTTGCAACACATGCAACACATAGAACAACTTTAGACTAATATTGCAAATCATCTTTAGGCTTTAATAAGGCATATAACAGGCCTTAAATTTAACCTTCAAATGCATCAACAGGTTTGATTATAAATCTCCCCCTCAGATGTAGAACAGGTTTGACTGAGGCCTTTTTGTGCCTAACAATCTCCCCCTATTTGCAATAACCAGTCTAAGCTGGTCTTATCAAAAATCACTATATATTTTTACAGTACATTTGTTGAAATAAAATTACAACATTACAGTAAAGTAAAGGATCAGTTTATATATACACTGATTCTTGATTTCATACAACAACACATGTTTTTACAAGAGTACAACTAATGCACTAATGTATTTTACAACTAATGTAAAAGAGAATTACAACATATGTAACATAGAGTACAACTAATGTACATTGGACTGTTTTTGTTGGGAGCAGAAAACGGTAAGCCTGTCCAACTGATGGACAGCTTCCATTCTTCACCTACCCAGATGGTAGATGGACTTTACTCCATTGGAGGGGGATCCTGGAACATCTTTTCCAGTTCTTCTCTTGTATCCTCAAGTTCCTCAACTTCACTTCTGATGACCATGAACTTTGGATCATTGAGCTCTCCTCTTTCATAGAAGCCTCTGAGCTGATCCCAGACGGCTGCTCTCCATTTGCTAGACTGCCTAAATGAAACTGCAAGTCTGAAGGCGGCAAGTTGTCTCAGATCAACTTTGTACAGCTCTGAGGCTCTTTGGAAGCACTTCTTCTGAGTTAGGGGATCTACAAAAAATGCCCCTAGCTCAGGTTCTTCAATAATCTTGCCATCCTCAAACTCTATTCCACTAGGCAGGCTATGATCAACTCCCTTCATTTCAATGGCATAGTCGCCCTGTTCGATCAGTGTCAGGAGTAGCTCCATCTCTGTGTCCTTCCTTGTCCTCCTGGCCTTTATTTTTGGATATGTCACAAAGACACCTTCACTAACTTCCTTAGAGATCAGGCCAAGATCCTTTACTCTTTCCATCAACTTCTTGACATATGCCCTGATTTCTTTAGCAGTTTCAGACTTTGATTCACTCAGGGCAACTGCCAGCTCAATCCACTCCCTGTATCCCATCTGTGCTACATCAGTGTGGTCATAAGTTTCCAATTCTGGGCCTGTTGCACCCATCCTTGTTATTTTAAGCTTCCACTGACTGCCTTTCCTTGATACAGGGACAGCTTTGACAATTGCTTCCTTGGCTAGCCTTCTTTCAGCAACATCTTGAAACTTTTTCCTAGCCAAGTTGTCAAAGTGGTATTGAGCTCTTGCATGGGGTACTGTTGATTTGGTCACAGAGACCTGAGTACCTTTCTCTACTTCCTTCTCTTTCTCCCTGTAGATTTCCTAGCAGCTTCCATTATTTTCTTTTGCACCTCCAGGGTAGACATTTTAATTTTCTTTGCTTCTTGGAGGGCAAAAGATTTAGCAGCTTTAGCAGATTCTTCTTCTTTTCTCAATTCCTCCAGAGCTTGAAGCTGTTCTTCTCTAAACTCAAAGTACTTGTGCATAGGAAGACCCATCTCTTTAGCCCTGGCCTTGTGAAATTGAATTTCTGCCTGTTTCTGCTGTATGGGATCATCAGCTGCCTTTTCTTTTCCTTTAGCTGCTGCTGTAGTGACAGCAGCCTCAGGAATTTCCTCTTCTTCTTCAGTTAGAATTAAGTGCCTCCTTTTACTGCTAGGCCTGTCCTCAGGAATGACTTCCTCCCCCTTAGACTGAGCAGGGTTTGGAGAGACAGCCTGAGTAGGCATAACAGCTTGAGAGGCACCTTCAGCTGTACCTGTTTCAAAGACATCTGCTGGCTGACCAGTGTGAGTTGCAGACACTGGTATCTCCTTAGGAGAAGAAGTTTTCTCCCCCTTAGACTTTGTCTTCGAGGCAGATGACTTCTCCCCCTTTGAAGGAGATGAAGCAGCGACTTCAACACCTGGTCTGCCTGAAGACACAAAGTCAGCAGACTTGCCAGCAGGTTTAGTAGAAGGTTTAGGACCAACAAGGCTAGTCACTAAGTAAGCCAAGTTATCCTTTACCTCAGTAAGCTGGGAAAGACAGGTCTGAAGAGAAGTGGAGTGGGAATCAGCAAGGGATGTGAGCTTAACAATGTTTTCCCTGTCAGACGCTGTGAACAGCAGAGTTTGCAGCTGTGCAAGATGAAGTTCTAGAGAATCTTGCACATCAGCAAGATCTGATGACATAGAGTTTGATAGGGAGCCAATTAGAGTTTGTAAGCTAGCCAGAGTGGCTGGAAGGGTAGAGTTGCAAGAAGTAAGAAGTGATGACAGCTGTTAGGAAATAGCTGTCATTGAGGACACAGAGTCCTGCTGAATGAAAAGAATAGAGGAGAGAGAGGTGGACACAGTTTGCAGTTGAGCAGTGAGTGCTAACAGCTGTGGAGAGGAATCAGGTTGTGGAGTGGTAGGGAAAGAGGATTTGAACGAATCAAAGAACCCCTGAAGCTGTGTAGACACAGAGTCTGATATAATGGAGGGTAGAGAGTTCATGGTGTTTTCCAAAGAACCAACTTTGTTGGTCAGCAAAGAAAGCTGATCCTTCAAAGGCAGGTCTTTGGGAGATGGAGGTGTATGGGTAGATTGTTTTGAGTGGGTAGATGGAGAGGAAGATGATGAGGCTGGTGTTTGAGGATGTGATGGAGAGGGAAGAGAGACTTTGGACAGAAGCTCCATAGCCTGGGCAAAAGTAAGATGGCCCAGTTTGGAGGGATCGAAGGGTCCTTCAGCAGCGGCTGTAGCTGCATCACCAGGATAAAGGGATGATGTTTGGGGCCTTTCAGATGCTGCTTGTGTTGCAACACCCTCATGAAGACCAGTGGTGGTTCCCTCTGCAGTGCCTTGGTCTAAAGGCACCTCATCATTGGGAGATGAGATATGCATTTCAACATCAGCAGTGGTGAAACCTGCTGATGGAATTTGCATGGAGGGAGCAGCCTCACCAGAGGGATGGTGTGATCCCTGAGGTTCATCAGCTTGGGTTGTTGGTCCCTCAGCAGCTGTTTGGTGTAGAACAGCTGTATCATGGGGAGCAGAAGTTTGAGACTGAGCTGCTGATTGGTCTATATCAGCAGCGTGGACACCTCGTGCAGACTCAGGGTGTGAGGAGATATGAGTGGGGGACAGTGTGGACACAGTATGGAGTGGAGAGGACTCCTGTCTTTCAATATCCTCAGCCTGTTGGGAGGCTGGGATAGTTGATGTGGGTATCTTAGTTTGTACAACTGGTTCTTGTTGGGAGGAACCAGAGGGTCTAGGCTGACTCTGGGTAGACTCAGATTGGAGTGAAGCAGGCTCCAAATGAGTTGAACCTGCTCCCAAAATAGGAGAGGCAGCTGGGGTTGCTTCTTTTTCAACTGAACCCTGTTGAGAGGGAACAGAGGAGGTGGTTTTTTGGGCTGATTTCTTTTTGGAAATTGATTTTCTGTGATAGAGAATGGATGGAGTGGGTGATTGTGGAGAGGGGAGAGCATCTGTTTGGACAGGGTGTGAGACTGGGTCAGGAACAGTGGGGCTGGCCTGTTCCATAGTCTCTTGTGCCACAAAGGCACCAGCCACAAAGGCTTCAGGCTCAACAAATGAACCAGGGTGAGGAGCCTGCTCCTCCTCAGCCACAGAGGCTAAAGGAACAGACTCAGACTGAGCTGTTTTGGCCTTCTTTTTCACAGGCCCAGCTTCAGTTGCCAGGGTCCTTTTAACAAGCTTGGACCTGGCTTTGGATTTTGTTACGGGAGCAGCAGCTTCTGGATCCACCCTCACATCAGAGGGTCCTTCCACCAAACCTAACAGCCTCCTCATTGGTGTGGATAGAGGAGGCTCATTTTGCAGGACTGGAGTATAATAAACTCTATTCCCTATAACTGGGAATGCAGCAGTCTTAAGTAGAGGCTGAGAGTTATAGATACGCTCACCACAAACATGTCTGAAAATGAGGCTCAGAAACCTGGGATATCGAACAGCAGCTGGTCTTGACTCTTGCTGCACCAGGTTCCTCAAATTCACAAAAATCCATTTGGCCATGTCCATGGTAGTTCCATCCACAAGCTGCAGAACTACAGGGATTTCATCACGGCTCAGTTGGTCAAAGGAACCAACCTTGCTGCTGAAGCACATCACCACAGAGGCGAATAAGAAGCTGTAGGTAGGAGAGAGGTCCTTCCTGAACAGTGTTGCTCCAATTTTTGGTTCTGCTACACCACAGAAGTGCAGCAGATTCTTCATCTGTTCATCTTCAGGCTGTGGTCGATCATATTGTGCAACCACAGGGAGTCGAAGAACTTCCCTGAGCAGATGAGTGTTGATCTCAATGGTCTGAGTCCCATTGAGTATGGTGCCCTTGATGACTTTGGTTTCTGGGATATAGGCACAGGTATACCAGAACTCATACACCATCTCCTGGTACAGGACACCAGGAGATGCAGTCATGGCGTAGTTCAACGGATGAACTTTCAGAAACTCCACCAATTGGTCATAGCCCTTCCCCACATAGTTTTTGGGGATTGTGAGGTTGGCAATGTAGTTAGTGGGTTTGATGGTCAGCATTGTGGTGATTGATGAGTGTTTGACAACATCATCACCAATGAACACTGGGAGAAACGGATTAGGTCTGTGAGCCATTTGGGAATTTTTGAGGTTTGAAGAAGCAGAAGACACTTAGTCGATTTTTTAGGGTTCTTGAGGATTTCTTGAAATGATGAGGAAGACGAAGATGAAACAGTAGTTTGGTATTTATAGGATTTGAATGTGAGTGTGTATGAGAGAGAAGGTTTTGGGCGGTTTGATTTGAAAAAGTCGTTAACGGAAAACGGAACGGTTGTCCATGTCAGACCGTTTGTCAGACCACTTGATTTCTTTTTAATCACTTACACACGTAATCCACATTATCCGCAGTAATTAAGTTAAATAAAAAACATAGTTTAAGTAACTTAATTGTTAATAAAGGTAATTAAACTTTTGGTCTACGCTGTTGGTCAAACCTATGATGAGCAGGGTCAACACAAGTTATTCAATCTTCAAGCTGTTCTTCCTTCAAACTGTGCCTTCAGCCTGTTCTCTTTTGTGAGACCAGGTTGTGTTCAAGAGTAGAACAGGTTACAAGTCAAAGGCTTGTAAGACAGTGTGAGGGAATGAACAGGTTGAGGATTGGACCATCAGAGCAGGCTGGACGAATAAACTGATTTTGTTCAGCCTGTTGTATGTTCAAGCTGTTCAAGTTTTTCAGACAAATGACTAAGTACAGAACATGCATAACCTGTTCTGTCTAAGCTGTTCTGAGAAGCTTGAGCAGTGTGAAACATACAGCTTTTTAGACCTTTGAGAAACACTTAGTCACTCTTGTTTAACATGCCCAGCTTGCTGACAAGGTAATTAAACCTTGTTTCATCCAGAGGTTTGGTGAAAATGTCTGCAAGCTGTTCATTTGTGGAAATAAAACTTACCTCCACATTGCCTTTCTGAATGTGATCCCTGATGAAGTGATGTCTGACTTCAATATGCTTTGTTCTAGAATGAAATACTGGATTGTTGGAAATGGCTATGGCACTTGTGTTATCACACAGAATAGGAGTTTTCCTATACACAAGGCCATAGTCTTCAAGCTGATGCTGCATCCACAGAATCTGCCCACAGCAGCTTCCAGTAGCAATGTACTCAGCTTCAGCAGTAGAAGTGGACACTGACATTTGCTTCTTGCTACTCCAACTGATCAACTTTCCACCAAGGAGTTGACATCCATCTGTTGTGCTTTTCCTATCTAACCTGCAGCCTGCAAAATCAGAATCTGAATAGCCTGTTAGTTCAAGGTTTGAGTCTTTGGGATACCAAAGACCTAAACCTGGTGTACCCTTCAGGTATCTGAAGATTCTTTTAACAGCAGCTAGATGAGATTCCTTTGGATCAGCTTGGAACCTAGCACACAGACAGGTGGCAAACATAATATCAGGTCTACTAGCAGTTGAGTATAGCAAGCTCCCAATCATGCCTCTTTAAGCTGTTACTGAAACAGCTTTGCCACTGGCATCAGCATCCAATTTTACATTGGTTGCCATTGGGGTTTTAATAGGAGAACTTTGATCAAATTTGAACTTTTTCAATAGATCTAAAGTGTACTTTCTTTGATTTATAAAAATTCCAGTTGAGGTTTGTTTAACCTGTAATCCTAAAAAGAAAGTTAGTTTTCCCATCATACTCATTTCATACTTAGATTTCATGAGTAGTGAAAAATTCTTGCATAACTGCTCATTAGTAGAACCAAATATTATGTCATCCACATAAATTTGAACAAGCATAATGTCAGATTTCACTTTCTTTATGAACAGTGTAGTATCCACTTTACCTCTGGAATACCCATTGCTCATAAGGAACTCAGTAAGAGTGTCATACCAGGCTCTAGGGGCTTGTTTGAGACCATAGAGAGCTTTGTCCAACTTATAGGCAAAACCTGGATGTCGTTCATTTTCAAAACCTGGAGGCTGCTTGACATAAACTTCTTCTTGCAGCTTCCCATTCAAAAATGCACTCTTCACATCCATTTGAAATACCTTAATGCTCTTATGAGCAGCGTAGGCTAGATACAAACGAATTGCTTCTAGCCTGGCCACAGGAGCAAATGTTTCATTATAGTCAATTCCTTCCTCATGTTTGTAGCCCTGAGCAACCAGTCTTGCCTTATTTCTAATGACATGACCTTGCTCATCCATTTTATTCCGTAAGACCCATTTAGTGCCAATTATAGTTTTACCTTTAGGAGCAGGGACCAGCTTCCATACATTGTTTCTCTCAAACTGATTGAGCTCTTCTTGCATGGCAGTGATCCAATTGGCATCTTTTAATGCTTCATCAACCTTATTTGGCTCCATCAGTGAAACAAAACTAGAGAACATACAAAAGTTCCCTAAGCTGTCCCACCGTGTTTGTATCCCTTTGTTGATGTCACCAATTATTTGATCATTGGGGTGACACCTGATCCACTTAGGATCATTTTTCAATGATGATTTACCTGAGTTGTTAACATCTTCAGCAGGTCCTGTTGAACAGCTCTCAAGATTTTCAGACACACTGTTGTCTTAAGCCTGTTCACTTGTTGAACATGTCTGACCACTGTTGAACATATCAGCAGAGGAACTGGGAAAATCAGCATTGATAGGTTCTGGACATGCAGTTGTATTAAGTCAGTACATTCTATTCACACAGGGTGTAATTGACATAATCATCATCATGTCCATCAATGATTAACAGGTTTCCACACTGGGTGTAGTGAAAAGCTTTATTGAGTCCTCTCATTGTTTGAATTGGCATCAGATCATCCAAAGTTAAGTTCTCCTGAAACTGATTCAGGAACAGCTTTGGTGGAGGCATTCTTGGACTCTTCAAAGGTGACATTGATAGATTCATCTATCACCTTTCTTTTGTTGTTGTATACTCTGTAGGTTTTGGAGATAGCAGAGTAGCCAACAAACACACCTTTATCAGCTTTAGGTTCAAACTTTGACAGCTGGTCCCTTTGATTCAGAATGAAACAGGGACATCCAAACACATGGAAATAACTGACATTTGGCTTCCTCCCTTTGAGCAGCTCATAGGGAGTCTTGTTGAATCTTTTCACCACTAAGGATCTGTTTTGGGTGAAGCAGGCAGTGTTAACAGCTTCAGCCCAAAATGATGAAGGTAAACTTGATGCACACAGCATGGTTCTGGCAGCTTCAATGAGAGTTCGGTTTCTCCTTTCAGCAACTCCATTTTGTTGAGGAGTTCTTTACAGCTGAAAAGTTTTGAGTGATTCCTTTCTCTTCACAGAAGTCTTCAAGAGTACTGTTTCTGAACTCAGTACCATGATCACTTCTAAGCTGCTTTACTTGGGCAGAGTTCAGCATTTCCATCTTTTTGACAAATCCAATAATCTCTCTAGCAGCCTCTCCTTTGCTCTTTAGAAAGATCACCCATGTGTACCTGGAGAACTCATCAACCATTACAAGAGTGTATCTTCTTCCTCCTAGACTTTGGACATTAACAGGTCCAAACAAGTCCATATGGATTAAGAAGAGTGGAGTATCAATAGAGAAATTATGTTTGGAGGTAAAAGATGGTTTTTCTTCCTCATGGCTTGCCTTTCTCACAAGCTGTGCATAATCATCCTTAGCAAAAGTCATAGAAGGCAACCTGTCACCAACTCTTTTCTTACAGATTTGGTTGATGTTCCTTATGTTCGTGAAGGTCAGATTTGACAGTCTTCTTTGCCATAGCCATTTAGATCAGGCATTTGTTCTTGTGAGGAACAGGTTTCAGTTGTGGGGTCAGCAGAATGCATATCCACACTATCACCTTTGCTTTTCTTGAGCACTAGCACAACTTTGGCCTTAGGGAGCCAATTGTAACCCAGGTGCTCATCAAATTAAACTGTACCAGCATCACACAGTGTGACTTATGCTACAAGGGGTATATGTTTTTAGCCCAATACAATAGGCATCTCTTTGAACACTGCAGCCACCAGCTTTAAAGAGTTTCATATCCCCGTGGATCCCTGTACATTGTCACCAAAGGTGACTTTTGGCCCTTTTTTCAGGCCTGAGTTCACTCAGCAATTCTTTACAACCTGTCATGTGCCCTGAGCAGCCACTGTCCAAGTACCAAACCTGAGAAGGTTGTTTTTCCTGCAGAGTGATAAGAGAATTATTAGTCATTTTTAGGGGAACTCATCACAGAGATGAGTTCTCCTACTTCATCAACATTTGTTGATGGACTTGAAATATCCACACTAATATTCCCTATTTGAATGTTATCAGCTTGAATACCACTTTCAGTGACTGTGACATTTCCAACACTGCTTGTAACAGCTGTGGTGGAAACAGCAGAGTCAACAGGCCTCATGTCCTCAGATTCAGGACAATCCTTGGCCAGATGTGTCTTCTTCCCACATTTGTAACATTTTCTCTTTTTAGGGTTTTTGGAAGAAGATCTTTCAGAAACACATTCTGAGTTATTTTTGTTGATTCTTTCAGCAGTTTTAGCAGTTTTATTACTTTTTGTTGAATCAACAGCTTGAGTGGATAGTTCAATAGCCACAGCTTTGGCTGCCTCTTCTTTCTTCTTTTTAGGAAGACAGATGTCAAAGACAGGGAGCTTGATTGGCTTTTGAGCTTCCACAGGTTTGGGAAAATTATTCCCAATTATCTCAATTTGTGCAATGGCTTTGCCTTTGCCCCTACTGAATTGTGATTTATGCTGCCTATCAGCATATTCACTGTGTCTGGTTTTGAAAAGCTTATTCTTATTTAAAACCAGTTTACCACTATGATTTGAAAACTTATTTGAAATCACAGCAGTTTTGTTTTCAACATGAGACTTACCCTTGTTGTAAACAGGCTGCTTACTTTTTGAAAACTTGTTTTCAAAGTGTTTAGCATCAAAAGAATTAACACGCTTTTTACCATCAGCTTTGGACTCAGAACATGTTTTGTCAACAGGTTTAGTATCCACAACTTCAGTTTGAACATGTTTTCCTTTCTTTTGCTTGTGTGAACCAGCAGAGCACTTAGCAGGCTGACTTGATGGAGAACAAATTCCAATATCAGCTTTAGAACTAAATTCACACAAGCTGTCATTGTTTTGAGGCCTGACAAACCTATTTGTTGAGATTAGTTTACCATTCACATTTTGAATGAATGTGTTTGGAAGTTCACCAAGAGTGGATAAATCTTCTTTCAGATTATTGATCTCAACAATGGAAGCTGCTGTGTCAAGATCCCCGCCAAGATAGGCTTGGATTTGTGCAGGAATCTGTTGACTTATACAATGGCTGACTTTTTGTGCAGATTGGCACCAAGAGTCAACTATCTTTTGAAGCTTAGCATGCTTTATATCTGTTTCTCTCTTTTCTTCCAGTAAAATAGAGTTGATGTGTTTTAATTCATCAAGCTCAGTTTCCAACTTATGGAAACTGTCCAGTTTACTAGATTTAGTTTTAAGATCAGTTTTAAGCTTAGAGATTTCAGAGAGTAAAGCATCATGCTTCTCAACAGCAGCTTTTAGATCAACAAGCATATATTCAAACATTTTAACTTTTTCTTCAGAACTGTAAGCCATAAAATTTTGTACCTTATACATCATAGTAGGATTCCAGTTCTCTAAGCTGCTGAAAGCTTCAGCTTCAGCCATATCCTGTTTGAAACTGCTTGTTGGTGGGACATCAGTGTTGGCCATCAGACATTGATTGTCTTCTTCATCAGATGATGAATCAGATTCCTCCCAATCACAAGTCTCTGCCATAAGTCCCTTTTGGCAGTTGGAACCCACTGAGTTTTCCAACTTCCTCAGCTTAGCCATGGCCATAAGGTACTTAACCCTATAACCATCATCCTTGTTTGTCTTGTATGGTTTGGATGACTGACTAACAACTTTTGACACACAGTCAGCAGCTATATGACCAGTTTTGCCACATTTGAAACATTCAGCCTTGGATTTATCAAATGCCTTCTTTTTGCCAGCACCTGAACTTCCTTGCAGCATGTTTCTTCCAAACCTTTTCTTGTTGAACCTTTTGACAAGCATAGCTATCATTTGCTCATCATCTTGTTCAGCAAGATCTGCAGTATATTCTTCATCTGACACCTCCTCCTTGTCATCATCCTGTTGATCAGGTTGAGTGAACACATCACTCACCTGATTTACAGGCTGTCTCACATTAGCCACAAAGGCTGCACCTCTTTTGGACATTTCCAAGGCATTTCTCTTTTGTTGCCTTGACTGTTCATCATTCAGTAAGGATCCATACAGATTGACCAGATTCATACTTCTGATAGTACCTGAGTTCCTTAGAATTGTTGAGAAGTAATTCCACTCTTCAGGTAGAATGTCCAGAAATTTATTCACCAGGGTAAGACTATCCTTAGTGATCCCAACAGCCTTGAGATCATTCACTAGAGCAGTAAACCTGGTGTAGGTTTCAGTGAGAGCCTCCTTTGGTTTAGCAAAGAAGAGTTCATACTGTCTAACAAGATTGTTCATCCTGTTGTCCAGTGTGATTGTGGGTCCATCATAGACAGTACACAGAGTATCCCACATCTCTTTTGCTGTCTTCATTTTCTCAACCTGTTTGAACACATCATCAGGAAGAGAAATGACCAGGTTGTTCCTGGCCTTTGCATCCAGAGCCACCAGTCTCTTGTCTTCATCAGACCATTGAGCTTTAGCTTTCTCAAAGGTCCTGATTTCAGGAGCAGCTCCTTCAACCACTGGAGTTATGGTAGTAACAGAGGTTGGCACATAGGGACCCTCCATCACTATCTCTGGTAGTTGCACATCCAGATTCTCTAAATAGAGCATCATTCTGCACTTCCAACCAGAGAAGTTTTGATGATTAAATTTTGGAGGTTTGCCCATAGAGCCATTGTCATAGTAAGAGGAACCTGCAGCACTGTTGTCCATGGAAACTTGGGAGAATGAGAGATCTAGAATGACACACACTCTAAACGGCTCTGATACCAGTTGTAGGTCCCGAGAGGTTCCCAGAGTATATAGCTTTAAGCTGTAGAGGGGCGGTGAATACAGCTATTTAAAAACTACACACTATTTTCTCAATGTTTGTATGTATTATCAACAATTTGTTAATTACAAACAAGCTTGAATGCAGAATAGTTCAAGCTGAGATGACAGATACAACAGTATGTTCACTAGTCTAAGACAAACTCAAACTAGTATACAATGAATACACTCACTAAGAAGCACTCACTGTGTTTACAAGACTTAAGGGAACAGCTTATGTAAAACAGCTTAGACACACAGATACTGAATTACACAGCAGGCTTGCATGCATGAAAAACACACTTGCACGTTCACTCTTGGTTTCAGCACTTAGCTTTCTTCACACATCTTTCTGTCCTTAGAAGCTTCCTTTTATACTCACTCAGAGGATCTAAGAGAAACTTCTTCATTGGACGGAATGAAAAAGGAGAAGTCTTGTTTGAAAAGACAACATAACCTTTTCTGCACTTTTCTGAAAAGCAGACTTGTCTTCATATGTGCAGAACTTTTGTCTTTTTACTTTGTCTACTGTTGCATTGCCTTTAACTAATTTAGGAATGTCAACTTTGCGTCTTTCTTCCTTGTAAAGGCCTATTTTGATATAAGAAAAAGGTCTGTCACCCTTTTTCAAATAACCTTTTGTCTTCATGTTACAGAACAGCTTGGGCAGGCTGAGCAGTTCTGTTTTCCACTTTGTCTTCGACTTTGTAAACTGATCTTGCAGTAAAAAATGTGACACCCTTGCCACAACAACCACCATTTACATAACACCCAGGATTTATCACCAACATACAATAACATAATGATCTGTTAACCTAAATTAAGTGCGGAAGCATTAAAATACAGAAATAAAGTAGTGCAACAGTGTCAAACACCCTACAGGGCTATAAGGTACCAAGTCTAAGGCTACACACCCATTACAATTATTACAATCATCCAGAATATATTACAACATTGTCTCATAACATAATTACCGATGAAATAGTGCCAAGTCTTCCAAATCTTCCCAAAATGACCTAACTAGAAGGTCCGGCAGTAGACTTTCCATTTCCTGTAAAATAAAATCAACTGAGGGGTAAGCGAATGCTTAGTGAATACAAAGATTATGCATTTTTTAAATTTTTATGAAGCCCAAGAGTAACCCCGACGACAAACGTCGTATACTCTCTTCGTACACCAAGTACGGACCAGAGCCGCAGCCCCTTCGAGCCCAAAGCTCGGCATTTAAACATACCATCTGAGACGACCATAACATCGGGGATGACATACTGCCTACCGGACCTGGAGGGATCAGCTCCTGCGTCATACAGCGCAGTAACATCAGAGTATTCGATGCGACCCACCGGTCCATCACTAGATGCACAACAATCGAACGGACATGCAACAAGTGAGAATGTGCATCTAAATCTACGCAAGTTAGTAGAATTCCAACCAAACAAGTGAAACAACAGGTCTCAGCAGGCAAAGCTTGACATAAAACAGATATAAACATGCAAAATCTACTGTACTCACAGTGGGTGCGAATTTAAATGTTAACCAATATTATTTCTCCTCGGGCTTTCAACCGGATCCAACAAGTACCCCACTGTGGGTTAAACAACACCACAAGGGACCTGTTAAGTTAATTACAACAATACCTCGTGTCAATAACCATTTAAATCCATAAAACCATGTTTTGTAAGTTTTGCAATATATTCTCCCCTTTCGGTCTATGTCCAGATCCATAATACAATTAAGTTGAACCCATCTCAAGTTCATAACTTGTCCTTTGAATAATTCTTGCCATTTTATGTGTTATTTATGAGTTTCATTCAAAATACTTGAGTTTAGAGAGTAGCATTCTTAATTTTTGGCATTAAACTCGAATTTAATGGTTAGATTCTACTACATTCGAATCTAATGACTAGATTCGAATTCCATATGTAGATTCGAACACCCCATAGCACAAATTCAACTTCCATTCGAGTTTAGGTGATAGATTCGAACCTCATGCATTAGTTTCGAACCCCATTCGATTCTGGGCATAGATTCGAACCCTCCATTCAAATCTAGGGGTAGATTTGAACCCCCCCCTTCGAATCTAGTGTTACACTCGAAAACACACTCGAATCTAGTACCAAACTCGAGTTTGTTCTTGCATTTCGACTCTGTTCTTAGCATTTTCGAGTTTGTTCATCATTTCAGCTTAAATCTTTCATTTCTAAGTAAAAAATCATGCATATATCATGTATGATACCTAGATTCGATTCTATTATGCATATACTATCATAATCTTGCAATATTTCAAGCAAAACAAGCTCCAATTTACATAAAATGACAGATTCGAATTCTAATTTACTTCAAAACCGAAACTATAAAGTTAAAAGGATCGATTCTTACCTTAATTCGTATGAAATCAGAAATCCGTTTGTAGATTGTTGTTGTACTCCTCGATACCTTTCCGTTGACGTATAATTCTCGAAAATCTGACGGTCGGTTTGTGAGATAACTTAGAGTGATGTAGAGAGGAAATTCTAGAGAGATAAAGTAGTGAGAGAGTGTAAAAATACATTAAAATAAATCCGAGGATGTTACATCATGGGCTCCACCACGCTCAACTTCGTCCTCGAAGTTACTCGGATTCAAACAGTTTCGGATACTTTCTTAACATTTCTGACTTTACTTCCCACGTATGATTTGCTCCCTTATGATACTTCCAACGTATAAGCACCATTTCTATCTCCTTGCTCCTCAATTTCTTCATCTTAGTATCCAATATACATTCCGGCTCCTCCACATATCGAAGTCTTTCATCAACTTGCAGCTCTGTGTGATCTGCCCAATCCTCATTTCCAGTGTTAAATGATTTTCGGAGATTCCCAACGTGAAATACTGGATGTATGCCTGACATCTCTTCAGGCAGTTCTAACCGATAAGACTGATTTCCAACTTTTTCAATAATCCTAAAGGGTCCGACAAATCTCGGAGCCAACTTGCCCCTTTTTACAAAACGAGTAACACCCCTCATGGGTGATACTTTCAAGTATACCCAGTCATTAACTTCAAAATTGATCGGTTTGTGCCTCCGATCATAGTAACTTTTCTGACGATCCTGGGCCGCCTTCATGTTCTGCCTGATCAATTGTATCTTTTCATTTGTTTCTTGAAGTAACGTCGGCCCAGCAATCGGCGTTTCACCCGTTTCTCTCCAACAAGTAGGAGTCCTACACCTCCTCCCATACAGTGCCTCGAACGGTGCCTTCTTTATTGTCGCTTGGTAACTGTTATTGTACGAGAACTCTATCAGTGGCAAATGATCATCCCAGTTGCCACCGAGATCTAACACACACGATCTCATCATGTCTTCCAACGTAAGGATCGTTCGTTCGCTCTGGCCATCGGTTTGCGGACGATAAGCTGTACTCATTGCTATTCTCGTCCCTAACCCTTCTTGTAGTGCTGACCAAAAGTTTGAAGTAAATCGGCTATCTCTATCCGACACTATGGACTTAGGCACTCCATGCCTAGCAACGATCCCGTCCATATAGATCTGAGCTAACTTCTCCAATGAATAACTTTCACGGATCGGAATAAAGTGAGCCGACTTAGTTAACCGATCCACGATTACCCAAACTGCATCATGCTGTCGCTTAGTCTTTGGCAGCTTTGTAACAAAATCCGTAGTAATATGCTCCCACTTCCATTCCGGAATAGGAAGCGGTTGCATACTGCCATACGGTTGCTGATGCTCGGCCTTTACCAACCGACAAGTTCGACATCTTTCTACATATTGCCCTATGTCCTTCTTCAGTCCCGGCCACCAAAAGTCTGCCTTTAAGTCATTGTACATCTTTGTACTCCCGGGATGTACAGAAAACCTAGACTGGTGTGCTTCTTCGATAATTACTTGTCTCATTCCACCAAACTTTGGCACCCATATTCTCCCGTATATCCTTTTCAGTCCCGATTCACTTGTTTCCATGTTCTTAACTTGTACTCTAATATCTTCAGCACCAATATTCTCATCTTTCAAGGCTTCTTCCTGAGCAACCTTGACATCATCAATTATCGTGGAGGTCAGCATTGTAGACGTCATCATATAACAAAAATCTTTAGCATAAGCTTTCCGGCTCAAGGCATCGGCTACTACATTAGCCTTCCCGGGATGATAAAGTATCTCACACTCATAATCCTTTATTAACTCCATTGATCGTCTCTGCCTCATATTGAGTTCCTTCTGGCTAAAGATATACTTTAAGCTTTTATGGTCCGTGTACAGTTGACACTTAGTTCCGTAAAGGTAATGCCTCCATATCTTCAATGCAAACGTTACCGCGGTCAACTCCAGATCATGAGTCGAATAATTCTTCTCATGCTGCTTCAACTGTCTTGAAGCATAAGCAATTACTTTCCCGCGCTGCATCAGTACAGCGCCTAATCCTAACCTCGATGCATCAGTATAAACCACAAAATCGTCATTGCCTTCCGGTAAGGCAAGTATCGGAGCCTCGCTTAACGCTTTCTTCAGAACCTCAAATGCTTCCTGTTGCACAGTTTCCCATATAAACGGTGCATTCTTCTTTGTTAATGCAGTTAAAGGAACTGCAATTTTAGAAAAGTCCTTTATGAATCTCCGATAGTATCCTGCCAACCCCAGAAAACTTCTAACCTCAGTAGCTGAACATGGCGGCTCCCAGTTCTTTATTGCTTCAACTTTAGCCGGATCTACCGAAATCCCAGCTCCAGAAATTACATGTCCTAGAAACTGTATCTGTTGTAGCCAAAACTCGCACTTTGAGAATTTGGCGTACAACCTTTCTTTTCTCAACAACTCCAACAGTTCTCTCAGATGTTCAGCATGTTCGGCTTCAGACTTAGAGTATACTAAAATATCATCGATAAATACAATTACCGATTTATCGAACATCGGTCTACAAACCCTATTCATTAAATCCATAAACACTGCTGGGGCGTTAGTTAATCCAAAAGGCATCACCAGAAACTCGTAATGTCCATACCGAGTCCTGAATGCTGTCTTTGGCACATCTTCCTCTCGAACCTTCAATTGATGATATCCCGATCTCAGATCAATCTTAGAAAATACACTAGCCCCATGTAACTGATCAAACAAGTCATCTATCCTCGGCAGAGGATACTTGTTCTTAATCGTCAACTTATTCAGCTCCCGGTAATCTATGCACATCCTCATCGTACCATCTTTCTTCTTTACAAATAATACCGGAGCTCCCCACGGCGATGAACTCGGCCGAATGAAGCCCTTGTCCAACAATTCTTGAAGCTGTGTCATCATTTCCTTCATCTCGGTTGGGGCGAGGCGATAAGGAGAACGAGCTACCGGCGCAGCTCCAGGGATCAGATCGATTCGAAATTCAACTTGTCTATCAGGCGGCACGCCAGACAAGTCTTCCGGAAACACATCCGGAAACTGTGAAACAACAGGCACATCGGCCAACGTTCTCTTTTCAGCCTTGGCATCAATAGCATATGCCAGGTAGGCGTCACACCCCTTTGCAACAAGCTTTCGAGCTTTTGCAATGGTCAGTAAGCACAGATCCCCACTTCTCCTATCCCCGTAGATGTAAATCTCACGTCCCTCCGGGGTAGTTATCTTTATCATTCGGCTCTTACACACTATTTGGGCTTCATTCTCTATCAACCAATCCATCCCGATTATCACATCGAATTCGCTGAATTTTATAGGGATCAAGTCCAAATTGAAGACTACATCTTCAATTACTAACGTGCAGTTACGGTAGACATGATCTACTTTTACTAAAGTGTTGCTAGCAGTTTCTATATCAAGAACAGCAGATAATCTAGATAGTGGCATGGCAAGTCTTTGTGCAAACACAGTAGAAACAAACGATCTATTGGCACCCGAATCAAGTAAAACTCGTGCAGGCATAGAGTTAACTATAAACGTACCCGTGACGACTTCCGGATTTTCCCTTGTCTCCTCTACGGTTATCTGAAAAGCACGAGCTGGTGCCCTTTGAGTCTGACCCCGACCTCGGTTAACTGAACCACCACTCGAACCTCCCGAAGATCATGTTGTAGATGGAGCAGCAGCAGCTGGGTCGTTCTTTCTGCAATTCCTACTGTAGTGTCCCCATACACCACACTTATGGCAAGCATCTCCCTTCCTTGGGCACTCACTCTGAAAATGGCCCAACTCACCACAACAAAAACAAGCTCGTCCATTGGTGCACTTGCCGAAGTGTTCCAAGTGACACCTATTACAGTATCGCGGCTCGGTATTGATGGAGTAGGCACGAGCACGACCCGAAGAACTGGATTGGCGGCGATAAGATTGTTGAGGTGAGTACTGTGAAGACCGAGAAGAACCAGAATATCCTCCCTCCCGTTGGCGCTTCGGTGGTGACGGCTGTGTTTGGGTTGGTGGAAGCAGCAGCAGACCCAATCAAGTAACCCGACATAATCAGAATCTGCTCTACATTTCTGGCAGCTTCGAGTAAGCCAGCAAATGTAGGGTAACGAACATTGCTCATGACCCTCCTTATTTCAATATCCAGACCAGCCTCAAACCTGGTCACCTTCCTTTCTTCCGTATCAACTTGATGAGGCGCAAACAGACTTAGCCTTGTGAACTCTACTGCATATTGGGACACAGTCTTAGTCCCCTGCATCAGTGCCATAAACCTTGCCTCTAATCTCCGACGCTCATCAATCGGACAGTATTGCTGAGTGAATACGTCCGTGAACTCAGCCCATTTCATAACCGAAACCTTCTCCAATGTCAAAGCGTTCACCATCGAGTTCCACCACATAATAGCGTCGTTAGTGAACATCGCTGTAGCAAACCGAACCATATCCTTCTCAGCACAGTCGCTGATTCGGAATGTTCGTTCGGTTGCCGTTATCCATTCAAGTGCGGCAACAGCATCCCCTAAACCGTTAAACTCCACAGCCCCGTTTCCTTTGAAATCCTTGAAACGACAACCTTTGGGCTTGTTAGATGACCCAGTATTGTCATCTTGCTCTTCATTGTGTCCTTCCCTTTCTTTTTCTATGTTCTTCCTCTTATCCTCCCGTCTCTTAGCTTCGGCCTCATCTCGAGCCCGAAACTGGTCTTGAATCATTTGACTCTGCTAAGCCATCATGGCTAGCATCATCTCCCTTGTCTCTTCAGATGTCATTCCTCCTCCAGACATGTTCTGAAATAATAAACATATAACTTGTTTAGTAACATGTCAGTAATTTAAAGACACCTCTCATTTGTCCCGTATGATAATCAATCTCCTATGATTACTAGATTATAACCTATCTTAGTTCAGATCATTACTTAAATCACTACATATCATTACCTAATGTTTGAGATCAAGACCTCACAGACACTTGAATCTCAAACTACTGCTCTGATACCATCTCGTGTGACACCCTTGCCACAACAACCACCATTTACAAAACACCCAGGATTTATCACCAACATACAATAACATAATGATCTGATAACCTAAATTAAGTGCGGAAGCATTAAAATACAGAAATAAAGTAGTGCAACAGTGTCAAACACCCTACAGGGCTATAAGGTACCAAGTCTAAGGCTACACACCCATTACAATTATTACAATCATCCAGAATATATTACAACATTGTCTCATAACATAATTACCGATGAAATAGTGCCAAGTCTTCCAAATCTTCCCAAAATGACCTAACTAGAAGGTCCGGCAGTAGACTTTCCCTTTCCTGTAAAATAAAATCAACTGAGGGGTAAGCGAATGCTTAGTGAATACAAAGATTATGCATTTTTTAAATTTTTATGAAGCCCAAGAGTAACCCCGACGACAAACGTCGTATACTCTCTTCGTACACCAAGTACGGACCAGAGCCGCAGCCCCTTCGAGCCCAAAGCTCGGCATTTAAACATACCATCTGAGACGACCATAACATCGGGGATGACATACTGCCTACCGGACCTGGAGGGATCAGCTCCTGCGTCATACAGCGCAGTAACATCAGAGTATTCGATGCGACCCACCGGTCCATCACTAGATGCACAACAATCGAACGGACATGCAACAAGTGAGAATGTGCATCTAAATCTACGCAAGTTAGTAGAATTCCAACCAAACAAGTGAAACAACAGGTCTCAGCAGGCAAAGCTTGACATAAAACAGATATAAACATGCAAAATCTACTGTACTCACAGTGGGTGCGAATTTAAATGTTAACCAATATTATTTCTCCTCGGGCTTTCAACCGGATCCAACAAGTACCCCACTGTGGGTTAAACAACACCACAAGGGACCTGTTAAGTTAATTACAACAATACCTCGTGTCAATAACCATTTAAATCCATAAAACCATGTTTTGTAAGTTTTGCAATATATTCTCCCCTTTCGGTCTATGTCCAGATCCATAATACAATTAAGTTGAACCCATCTCAAGTTCATAACTTGTCCTTTGAATAATTCTTGCCATTTTATGTGTTATTTATGAGTTTCATTCAAAATACTTGAGTTTAGAGAGTAGTATTCTTAATTTTTGGCATTAAACTCGAATTTAATGGTTAGATTCTACTACATTTACATAAAATGACAGATTCAAATTCTAATTTACTTCAAAACCGAAACTATAAACTTAAAAGGATCGATTCTTACCTTAATTCGTATGAAATCAGAAATCCGTTTGTAGATTGTTGTTTTACTCCTTGATACCTTTCCGTTGACGTATAATTCTCGAAAATCTGACGGTCGGTTTGTGAGATAACTTAGAGAGATGTAGAGAGGAAATTCTAGAGAGATAAAGTAGTGAGAGAGTGTAAAATAGAAAAATGAAGCCTTTTGCCCTTTTTATACAACTTTCGTCATTTTTGCACATTTCACCACTCGACCTAACCGGTTCCCTAAAATACTGATTTAATCTTAGAATTATCATAAATAACTTTTAATTCCTTAATATTCCATAACAATGATTCTGAGTTCAATTTTCTTAAAAATAGCAACAAACTTGCTAAATATCCAAAATACATAATAATCGCCCAAATTTCAACTTAAATATATAATTTTTCCACTCAATTAACCAAAATACATTAAAATAAATCCGAGGATGTTACAAAAAACAATACATGATGACTTGGAAATGTATTCCATAAAGTGTTTTGCCTGTTCACAAAGAACAGGTTCTGTTCACAAAGAACAGAACACTTCAAAATTGCCCAAGCTGCTCACCAGTGTAGAGCAGCGTAGACAGTTTATGTCCAGCCTGTTCAGCAGACAGAACAGCTTGGACAAACTGTCTTAGTTGCAACACATGCAACACATAGAACAGCTTTAGACTAATATTGCAAATCATCTTTAGGCTTTAATAAGGCATATAACAGGCCTTAAATTTAACCTTCAAATGCATCAACAGGTTTGATTATAAATATCCCCCTCAGATGTAGAACAGGTTTGACTGAGGCCTTTTTGTGCCTAACAAGCCCTAAAATAATTTCTATTATAATGCACTTCATTGCAATATCCATGGGCTCTACCTGGTGTCTGTTATCTGTTAGGAGTATGTGACCTAACTGGAGTGTAAGTCCTCCTAGGTGTTATGCTCCTATGGACTTGTTGTGGTCCTGACTTGGATTGACTAGGGACTCTATTCGGAGAACTTGTCCTAATCACTTCATTTTGTCTGACCGACACCGATATTTGTTTAGCAGCTACCCTAGGTGTTGCATTCAAGTTCTTCTCAGTATGTTGAGAACTACTTGTACTAGCAATACTAGGTACTGGCTTAAGGGCTGGTTGATCTAGCTTCCCTACAGTAGGTCTAGACTCTGGTTTAGAAGGTGTTGACTCAACTTTCTTATAAGGACAGCTAGACGCAACATGACCTTTCTCATGACATCTAAAGCATGACATCTTATCAATCGGTTTCTTATAGGTACCCTTTGATTTAGGTGTCTCACTAGTGTCTTGTTCTTTTGATTCAACTATATCGTTCACTCCCTCTTGCTGATTATCACTTACAAGTTTAGCTTTTACTAGTTTAGTGTCACTAGTAGGTTGCACAAACTTGACTTTCTTAATCTTAGGGGTTGTGGTAGACACCTTAGTTGAATGTTCCTTTTCAGGTTCAGTTACTGTTCCAACCTCTAATTCAACCTTTTCAGTGGTTTTATCCTGAGGTTGAGGCACATAGTTGTTGTTGAACGGTGGAGGACTCTCCTGATAACCTAGGCCTACTGGTTTCTTAGACTGCCTTTGAGCTTCTAAGATCTTTCCTAGATTTAGGGATGAGTTCCTAAACTTTTCAAGCTTCCTATTGGCCTCTGCAACTTTAACTCTAGATTCTGCTAGCTCTACATCTTTAAGGGTGAGTTCTTTGGTCAAAGATTCGACATGCTCGTACATGAGTACTAACTTGACACATTGTTCACTTAACTTGTCTTTTAGAACTATCACATCCTAAGCATCTGCTTTCATTTTGGCCCTTAAATCCTCCTTAATATCTAGAAGACTAGCATTATCAAATTTTAATGATTGGACCTGAGCTGTTAAGGTGTTATGTGTCTCTAGAACTAGATTTAATCTATCATTTAAAGTAGCAGTTAAGATAGAAAATCATTAAATATAGAGAAGTTTAGAGTTACCCTTTTGCGGTCCGATTCCACATTGGCCATTTGAGCTGCAAACTCCAGAATGGTTTGCTCCTCTAACTTTTCCACCAATAAAGGACTCGAGTCTGACTGCTGGGTGTCCTCTGCTTCTTCTTCAGCTCTGTCCCCCCGGTCTCACTTACCTCAGCCATGAAGGCTCTGGCATTCGACTCCGGATGAGTGCTCCAATCATATGTGCCATCTACCTGTCTGTTGGATGAAACGTTTGTTAACAAACCAGCTATGGCTGCTTGATTCCCAGAACCACTAGAGTGTCGTCTCCCTTGGTTCTGATTCTGATAATTTTCCACTTTTGGTCATTGACATTCTCTAGCAAGGTATCCCAATCCTTGACAATTGTAGCACTTTACTTTTGACTTGTCGAAACCAACGTTGTTGCTTACACTCAAGTTCCTTCCCGTCCTCTTCATAAATCTCTTGACCCTTTAGCATGGCCAGTTTCCATTGTAGGTCCATCTGTTCCAAGTCGTTGGGATCTACTTGATCGTAGTCCTCTTCCCACAGAGCTGAATCGTTTATTTTTACTTGAACGCAATTGTCCTAAGCTGCGACAAACGAAGCTAGAAGATTTAGATGATCTTCAGCTGATTTTGCGCTCGTAGGCATCTTTTTATAGCCTTGAGAAGTAGACACTGAATGTTGTGGTTTTTCTTCTGGTTTGGAAAACCCTAAGAACACCTTATTACTTGATTCTTCTACCTCAACAGGTATTGGCTCTTCTCCCGAGTAGAAAGCTGTGGCCCCTGACTTTATTTCACTAGAAGTTGTCGGTTTTGACTTCCCAAAGTACATTTCCGGATCTTGTACTTGATCCAATTCCCGTTCCTTCTTCTGCAACTTGAAATTGTAGGCCATCAACGTTCCGATAACCCCTTCAAGAGTGAGAGTCTCAAACTTCTCTTCATCCTGCTTTATTAGCGCTGTGTACATCTCCCACTTTGCCGGTAAAGCATCCAGAAGCTTTTCTATGTTCTCTGTCTCTTGATACTCAACACGTTTATCATCAAGTTCAGTCAATAGATGATAGAATCTAGTAACCATCTCATCTAGTGTTTCATTCTTCAGTGCTTGGAAGATAGCAAATTGTTGCTTCATCATTTATGTAATTCCCTTGCGTACCCTGTGATTTCCCTCACACCGCTTCTCTAGAGCGTCCCAAAGCTCTTTAGAAGTCCTGTGATTTCTCAGTGTGTGTAGGATCTCCTGAGGTAGTGCCATTCTGATAGACGAGAAAGCTCGGTTTTCGGCCTCATAAATTTTCTTGTCGTCGTCTTTTATGTTCTGATACGTCAAGACTCTTAATCGGCCTTCAAGCTCTTGCGTAGGAGGAACATATCCCTCATCAATGCATATCCACAGACGCATGTCATTGAATCTTGCAAAATCAGCAAACCTATCCTTCCACCAGTAGTTTACTTCCAATTTCATCAACTTGGGCAGAGATTTTGCTTTGCCAACCTCGTGGTCCATTTCTAAGAATTTGTGCAAACTCGATATTCTTTAAAAAAGTTTTTTTTTCGAACTTAAACAATTTAATTAAAAAAATTAATTTAGAATAAATCCTTCAAACTTATTCAAGTTCGAATAAATTTAAATTTAAATTCGTTTTGTAAATTAAATTCGAATTGTTTTAAGTTCGAACTCAACAAGTTTAAAAGTATGCAAGTTCGAGAACCCTAGATGTTCTGACAAATTCGAAGTGAATCAAGTTCGTGAAACCCTACGAACTTCAGACAAGTTCGAAACAACTTAAATTTGAAAACTCCCTAAAATTGGAATCCCAGCAAGTTCGAACCTCTGACAACTTCGAAAGCCAGTTAAATTCGAAGAAACCCTAGATCAACTTCGAGAGGAGCGTATTCTGAAAAGTTCGAAGAACATTAATACACCCCTTAAGTTTGAGAAACGGCCAAAAATTCGATTTCTTGAGGAAGGAGAGTTCATTCCAGAAGATGTTCCAGAATGCAAGTTCGAGCGCCGCAAGTTTGAGAAACAACATCGTCTTCTTCATCAACTAACACACCCATGGAACACCCTGTTATCGTCACATAGGGTGTACCAACATTTTAACAACAAAAATGAACTAAACAAAAACGGTTACACTTGAAATCACAAGAAATGATGAAGAACACGAAATCAACAAAAATGTAAAGTTGATCGATTAAATATTAGAGTTATGAAACAAATTATATACCAATCAACTCTAAATGAAAAATTGAACTCAATACGTTATCATGCATCAACATGTATCTGGAATTCATCATCTAAAACTCAAAAACTCGAATTAAACACACAGTGAAAACACCAAGAATACACACAGTGATGACTTTCTGAAATTTTTTGATTGCTCGCTCAATTCATGGAACTAAAATCTGAAAATTTAGGAGAATAAACATGTATATTATACGCACAACATACCCAAAAATTCGATCAATTGGATAAACAGAGAATTTTATATGAATTTTTAAAGGTTCAGCTCTGTTTCGGTTATAAAAATGAACTCAGCAACTTTAAAATCAAATTACTCTCAGCGTAATTGGAATTAGGATTTGAAATTTTCAGGAAATGTTTGAAATATCAACCCACAAAATCATTCAAATTTGTAGCCTTTAAATTCAATACAAAAAAAAAAATTCTAAAAATCGATCCCAAGAACGTAAAAAACGAATTTCAGAAATTTAAAATTTAATTACTCCCATCTCATGTCGAATTAGGACTTGAAATTTTTTACTGAATCTTTATCTCGTTGATCTTCAAAACATATCCAAAATTCAGCTCAATTCATCAACGTATGAATTTTCTAAAAATTCTAGAAGATCACAACTTAAAATTTTGACTTTTTCGGTTGAATTTTTTTGATTTCTTCCAAGATTTTGGATTTTGATTCACCCCCTAAGCTCTGATACAAATTGATAATAATAGATCTAGGTGAATCAGAACATGAACACAAAATTCTCTTTTATTGAAATGATTCCCTTTGCTCTCAACTTGAAATACAAAGAAAAATGGCAAAGACTATAAGCAAATTCCTTAGAATTTGTTTATATACCCCTAAACTAAACTTTCTAGAATTGACAAATCTAGTCCCTATACATACAATTATAATTGTTTTCATCTCTATATATTTGTTCCTAACACTTGTCTTCGAGTAGACTCATGTTTAGACCTTTTCCTCCCTTTATCTTCATCATTACCTCCTTCCTTTTCAACTTTATTACTAAGGGTGGCTTGAATGATTTCCATCTGGCTAGCCATCATAGCTTCTTGACGGCGAGCATGCTCTTCCAACATCTCTAATACCCTTCCAAGTAGACGTAGTTCTCAAGCATTAAACTCTTCATTATCATAGGATTTCTCATGATCTTCATTTTCTGGTCCTCGACCAATGCCTTAGTCATTTTCCCAATTAGGTTCGTTCTCCATCTAGCAAAATAGATATTTAAGAGTAATGGGTTAAAAGCAAATTAAATTCATATTTCCTACCCATCCCAGGCAAGGTCATTCCTTACTTATTACTATCAATCAAAGCTCAGGCGTTTAGGTCAATATCATAACCTAGTTTAAGGCTAAGTACCCTAAAGATACTCAACTCTCTTAAACCGTGGGCTCTGATACCAAACTTGTATCACCAAAACTCCAATTAACAATAATAATGAAAAACCACATAAAATTTTGACAAAAATTGGGCATGTCCTATTTGTAATATCAACAAATTCATCTGTAATTTCCAATACAAAAATAATCTACGAAATAAGTTTTCCAATTCACCAATTTCATGGTACAACACCCATGAACATATCAGGGATTTAAGCGCTAACACGCCCATGGATATAAGATACAATGCATAAATTAGACCTTTGTCAAGACCAGCCAAAATACAAAGTTTATATCCCCTGTTTAAACATTTGATGACTAGTTGACTACAAATACATTTTCATCAATGGAATTAAGTACCTCAACCTTCATCAAGCTTAGATGGTCCTAAGTCTAGATGAAGAGTGACACAAGGGTGATCTACCCAATCCCCAAAATAGAATGCAAGTAATTATACCAAAAGTCTATCCTGCTCATATTCTGCTACTTCAAGCTTTACTCGTATCTACCTTCTTCTTCCCTTTGCTTTCTAATCCTGAAAAGTGGAAATCAACAAAATGGTTAAGCAATAATGCTTAGTAAGTGACTAGACCAATATTGTACCACATACGGATAGCTAATAAATAAATGAACCTGCAAAAGCATATAACAATCACAATAGAACATCATTAGGTAAGTAATAATATCAAATGAGATGATACATATCAAGAGGGAGACTCTTGATAGTGTCACGAAAACATTATCATGTTATGAGTACTTCCTAGAAAACGTGATGACACTAAAAATCACTAGGGCTCGCAGTACCCGACATCATACTCCCGCCAACAATGAAGTACGACATCATACTCCGAGATCATCAGTAGTATGGCTATAAGCACACACAGTAATGTACTATATCTTAATCAAGTATACGCACATGTATATGTTAGTAATAACCATATGAAGCAATCAAGGTAAAGGGATAAACATAATGATCATCAATAGATAATATGAAGCATAACATGAAACAGGTGACATAATCATGAGAATGAGCAGTTATCATCATGTATGTAGTACACATATATCACTAGTACTTACAATCAATATATTAATAATCCAGTCCTTAACAAGCCAACACAACAAGTGGTCATAAAATTAGTCAATTCCTCACCCACAAGCTCCAAATGTATTAGACACCTAGACATAACACACAATCACCAAGCATGTTAAGATGACAAAATGTAAGAACAACCTCTTAAACTAACTTTTATATACTTTTATGGACTTCTAAGTAAGGTCATATATTCCTTATAATGAATTAGAATATCTCTCAACTTTGTTTAATGGTTAAAGTAATAACTTATCATGTTTTAGTTAGTGTTTGATGATTCTAAGGCCTAAGCAACCTATCACAACACTTGAGTTGCATATATACATATTTTCGGTTCCCACATGAAAGTTCATACATCATTTTAAGGCCTTACATGTTCCCTACTTTTAAATTATTTATACCCTTAATTAAGAAGTGCAAAGCAAGTATAAGATCCAAGCGAACCCGACTGACGCTCAAAATGGAACTTGGTGGACAGAATGTTAGTTATGGCATGACCAATGGGAGGGTCATGCCATGACCACTGCTCTCAGGCCTTGTCTGGACGATTTTCAGCTGTCAGATCTTCCAAACTCCCCCAAACTCCATATTATTCAATTTGATGCTTAAAACTACTTTCAATACATTAGATATTGAAACTTTTAGGCTAAATTTAATCATTATAACATCATTTAAACACTTTCAGCCATATCAATATTATCATTCCTCCATTGGCATCTCATTAGAAATTCTGAATCCAATATGAGGGATATCTCAATTTGAGAGATATAAACATATCTTAAGTCAATGAACAAGTTAGAAATAAGTTATGTTGGATAACATCCAATTGATGAATCCATCGCCTTCACCAAAACACCCAAAATGCGTCATGAACTTTAATTTAGAGATTAATACTTGTAATGTTCATCAAATCACCACTATATCATTTAAATCTTGTTTATGTTTTCATTATCAAAATACTTTAACATACTTCTATCATTCACCCAAGTTCTATGATTAAACTATCTTTCATTAGCTCCATGGATGATTACAAGGGAGAAGAAGTAGTAAGGAGGATGATAACATAAGGAGAAAAATATGATCAACTTACATGGCTTTGATTTCCCTCCTTCAGATTTTCAATTCCAATTTCTCCAATGGAGTCTCCAAAATCACAGGAGAGAATAAATATATAGCCTTGGCAGTTTTCTAGATGAATCTTGATTGGTCTATAGCATAAATCAGATTTTTATTTCCTTTAATTGCTATTTAGTCCCTAAAGTCCTTTTTCTATAATATTTTTGTAGGTCCCGAGAGGTTCCCAAAGTATATAGCTTTAAGCTGTAGAGGGGGGGTGAATACAGCTATTTAAAAACTACACACTATTTTCTCAATGTTTGTATGTATTATCAACAATTTGTTAATTACAAACAAGCTTGAATGCGGAATAGTTCAAGCTGAGATGACAGATACAACAGTATGTTCACTAGTCTAAGACAAACACAAACTAGTATACAATGAATACACTCACCAAGAAGCACTCACTGTGTTTACAAGACTTAAGGGAACAGCTTATGTAAAACAGCTTAGACACACAGATACTGATTTACACAAAAGGCTTGCATGCATGAAAATCACACTTGCACGTTCACTCTTGGTTTCAGCACTTAGCTTTCTTCACACTTCTTTCTGTCCTTAGAAGCTTCCTTTTATACCCATTCAGAGGATCTAAGAGAAACATCTTCATTGGACGAAATGAAAAAGGAGAAGTCTTGTTGAAAAGACAACATAACCTTTTCTGCACTTTTCTGAAAAGCAGACTTGTCTTCACATGTGCAGAACTTTTGTCTTTTCACTTTGTCTACTGTTGCATTGCCTTTAACTAATTTAGGAATGTCAACTTTGCGTCTTTCTTCCTTGTAAAGGCCTATTTTGATATAAGAAAAAGGTCTGTCACCCTTTTTCAAATAACCTTTTGTCTTCATGTTACAGAACAGCGTGGGCAGGCTGAGCAGTTCTGTTTTCCACTTTGTCTTCGACTTTGTAAACTGATCATGTAGTCAAAAACAATACATGATGACTTGGAAACGTATTCCATAAAGTGTTTAGCCTGTTCACAAAGAACAGGTTCTGTTCACAAAGAACAGAACACTTTAAAATTGCCCAAGCTGCTCAACAGTGTAGAGCAGCGTAGACAGTTTATGTCCAGCCTGTTCAGCAGACAGAGCAGCTTGGACAAACTGTCTTAGTTGCAACACATGCAACATATAGAACAGCTTTAGACTGATATTGCAAATCATTTTCAGGTTTCAATAAGGCATATAACAGGCCTTAAATTCAACCTTCAAAAGCATCAACAGGTTTGATTATAAATCTCCCCCCCAGATGTAGAACAGGTTTGACTGAGGCCTTTTTGTGCCTAACAATAACTTCATGTCCTAAACCAATCAATGCTGATTTTCCTGGATCCTCTGCTGATGTGTTCAACAATGGAGAGTCATGCTCAACAAGAGAATAGGCTCAAGATATCAGTGTGTCTGAAAATCTTGAGAGCTGCTTAACAGGACATGTTGAAGTTGAAAACAACTCAGGAGAATCCTCATTGATGCAAGATCCTAAGTGGGTCAGGTGTCACCCAAATGATCAAATAATTGGTGACATCAACAAAGGGGTGCAAACAAGATGGGACAGCTTAGGGAACTTTTGTTTGTTTTCTAGATTTGTGTCCCTGATGGAGCCTTAGAAAGTGGATGAAGCACTTAAAGATGCCAATTGGATCATTGCGATGCAAGAAGAACTCAATTAGTTTGAGAGAAACAAAGTGTGGAAGCTGGTCCCTGCTCCTAAAGGAAAAACTATAATTGGCACCAAATGGGTCTTCAGAAATAAGGTGGATGAGCAAGGTCATGTCATTAGGAATAAGGCAATACTTGTTGCTCTAGGGTATAGACCGGAGGAAGGCATCGACTACGATGAAACATTTGCTCCTGTGGCCAGGTTAAGCAATTCGTTTGTTTCTAGCCTACGCTGCTCATAAGAGCATGAAGGTATTTCAAATGGATGTGAAAAGTGCAATTTTGAATGGTAAGCTGCAAGAAGAAGTGTAGGTCAAGCAGCCTCTAGGTTTTGAAAATGAACATCATCCAGGTTTTGTCTATAAGTTGGACAAAGCTCTCTATGGTCTGAAACAAGCCCCTAGAGCCTAGTATGACACTCTTACTGATTTCCTTATGAGCAATGGTTATTCCATAGCTAAAGTGGATACCACGCTGTTCATAAAGAAGGTGAAGTCTGATATTATGCTTGTTCAAATTTATGTTGATGACATAATATTTGGTTCTACTAATGAGCAGTTATGCAAGAATTTTTCACTACTCATGAAATCTAAGTATGAAATGAGTATGATGGGAGAACTAACTTTCTTTCTAGGATTATAGTTTAAACAAACCTCAAATGGAATTTTTTTAAATCAAAGAAAGTATACTTTAGATTTTTTAAAAAAGTTTAAACATGATCAAAGTTCTCCTACTAAAACCCCAATGGCAACCAATATAAAACTGGATGCAGATGCCAGTGGCAAAACTGTTTCAGTAACAGCTTACAGAGGCATGATTGGGAGCTTGCTGTATTTAACTGCTTGTAGACCTGATATTATGTTTGCTACCTTTTTATGTGCTAGGTTCCAAGCTGATCCAAAAGAATCACATTTAGCTGCTATGAAAAGAATCTTCAGATAGCTTAAGGGTACACCAGGTTTGGGTCTTTGGTATCCCAAATACTTAAGCCTTGAGCTAACAGGTTATTCAGATTCTGATTTTGCAAGCTGCAGGCTAGACAGAAAAAGCACAACAGGTGGATGTCAACTCCTTGGTGGTAAGTTGATAAGTTGGTGTAGCAAGAAGAAGAACTCAGTTTCCACTTCTACTGCTGAAGTTGAATACATCGCTGTTGGAAGCTGCTGTGGGCAGATCCTATGGATGCAGCATCAGCTTGAAGACTATGGACTTGTATATAGGAAAACTCCTATTCTGTGTGACAATACAAGTGCCATAGCTATCTCCAACAATCCAGTATTTCATTTCAGAACAAAGCATATAGAGATTAGACATCACTTCATAAGGGATCACATCCAGAAAGGTAATGTGGAGTTAAGTTTCATTTCCGCAGATGAACAGCTTGCAGACATTTTCACCAAGCCTCTTGATGAAAATAGGTTTAATTATCTTGTCAGCAAGCTGGGCATGTTAAAAAAAAAGTGACTAAGTGTCCTAAATGTTCTAAGATTTTATATGTCTCACACTGCTCAAGTTTCACAGAACAGCTTATGCAGATCAGGCTATGCATGTTCTACACTTAGTCAAATTTTGAAAACTTAAACAGCTTGAGCATATAACAGGCTTGACAATAACAGCTTTCATGTCAAACCTGGTCTGATGATCAAACCTCTACCCTGCTCACTCTCTCAATCTGTTATACAATACATTGTCTTGTAACCTGAACAACTATTGAACACAAACTGTTCTTACATAGCTGTACAGGTTGACTGAAAAGCTTGAAGAGTGAGCAACTTGTGATGACCCTGCTCATCACAGGTTTGACCATCAGCTTAGACCATCAGTTTTAATTACTTTTCTTCACAATTTAGTTACTTAATATTTGTTTTTATTTAACTTAATTACTGCTATTAATGTGTGTTTACATGTGTTAGTGATCAAAAAGGGCTCAAGCGGTCTGACAACCGTTCTGACATGGACAACCGTTCCGTTTTCCGTTAACGAACACTTCAAATCAACCGCCCAAACGTTTCTCTCTCATATCCACTCACATTCAAACCCTAATAAATTCCCCCTACTGTTTCATCTTCGTCCTCCTCACTACTTCCATAACTTCCAAAGAACCCTAAAACTCGACTAAGTGTCATGTGCTACTACCTTCACTACTTCTCTAATGGCTCACCGAAACAATCCTTTTCTACCAGCATTTGTTGGTGCTCATGTTCAAAAACATTCCTCTGTCACCACAATGCTAACCCTGAAACCTACTAACTACCTTGAAAACCTAACCATCCCCAAAAATTATGTGGGGAAAGGCTACGAAGAGATGGTGGAATTTCTGAAAGTTCACCCCCTGAACTATGCCATGACTGCCACTCCTGGTGTCATGTAACAGGAAATGGTGTATGAGTTCTGGTACACCTGTGCCTACAACCCAGATACCAAAGTCATCAAGGGAACAATTCTCAATGGGACTTAGACCATTGAGATCACTACTGGTCTGATCAGGAAAGTCCTTCATCTTCCAGTTGCTGAATCCTATGATCAGCCACAGGCAGAGAATGACTAGATGGGCAACCTGCTATGCTTCTGTGGTGTCGCAGAACCCAAAGTATGGGCCACACTGTTTAGGAAGGATTTGTCTCCAACCTACAGTTTCCTATTTGCCTCTGTGGTGATGTGCTTCAGCAGTAAGGTTGGTTCCTTTGACCAACCAAGCCGTGATGAGATTCCTATAGTCCTGCAGCTTGTGGATGGGACTACAATCAACATGGCCAGATGGATTTTCATGAATTTGAGGAATCTGGTGCAACAGGAGACACGTCCAGCTATTGTTCGTTATCCCAGGTTTTTGAGCCTCATCTTCAAGCACATCTGTGGTGAGCAACTTTATAACTCTCAGCCTTTAATTCGTACTGTTGCATCTCCTTTCATAGGAAATAGAGTTTTCTATACTCTAGTTCTCCTAAATGAGCCCCCTCTATCTACACCAATGAGGAGGTTTCTAGGATTGGTGGAAGGACCCTCTGCTGTGAGGGTGGATCCAGAAGCTGCTCCCAAAGGAAAATCCAAATCCAGGGTCAAGTTTGTTAAGAGGACCCTGGAAACGACTAAAGTTGGGCCTGTCCACAAGAAGGCCAAAACAGCCAAGTCTAAGTCAGCGTCTGTGGCTGAGGGGGAGCAGGCTTCTCACACTGGTTCATTTGTTGAGCCTGGACCCTTAATGGCTGGTGCCTCTGTGGCACCTAAGACTATGGAACAGGCCAACCCACCTATTTCTGACCCAGTCTCAAAACCAGTGCAATCAGATCCCATCATCTCCTCTCCACAACATCCATCATCCACCTCCTCTCTCAAATCATACCAAACGCAAATCCCTTGCCAAAAAGAAACCAGCAGCCAAAACAGCCCAAACCAGCCCCTCTGTTCCCTCTCAACAGGGTTCAGTTGAAATAGAAGCACACCCTGCTGCCTCTCCTATTTTGGGAGAAGGATCAGCACATTTGGAGCCTACTTCACTCCAACAAAAGTCCACCCAGAGTCAGCCTATACCCTCTGGTTCCCCCCAACAGGAGCCAGTTGTACAACAGGAGACTACCACTTCAACTATTCCAGCCTCCCAACAGGCAGAGAATATTGAAAGATAGGAGTTCACTCCACTCCATACTGAGTCCACACTGTCTCAACCTCATACTTCTTCACACCCTGAGTCTGCACGAGGTGCCAACACTGCTGGATCAGACCATCCAGTAGATCAGCCACCAATCTCTGTTCCTCATGATACAACTGTTGTACACCCAACAACTGCTGAAGGACCAACCACCCAAGCTGATGAACCACAGGGCACAGAACATCCCTCTAGTGAGGCTGCTCCTCATATGCAAACTCCATCAGCAGGTTTCAACACTGCTGATGTTGAAATGCACATTCCATCTCCCAATGATGAGGTACCTTTAAACCAAGGTGCTGTAGAGGGAACCACCCCTGGCCTTCAAGAAGGTGCTGCAACACAAACAGCATCTGAAAGGCTACCAACCTCTACCAATTCTCCTGATGAAGCAGCTATCGCCACTGCTGAGGGACCCCTTGACCATTCCAACCTGGGCCATATTACTTTTGCCCAGGCTATGGAACTTCTATCCAAAGTCCCCCTTCCCTCTCCATCACATCCCCAAACACCTGCCTTATCATCATCATCTCATTCATCACCCTCTACACAATCAAAACAGTCTACCCATACACCTCCATCCCCTAAAGATCTGCCTTTGAAGGATCAGCTTTCCTTGCTGACCAACAAAGTTGGCTCTTTAGAAAATTCCATGTCTTCTCTACCCTCTCAAATTTCAGACTCTGTGTCTGCCAGCTACAAGGATTCTTTGATGTGTTCAAGAATTCCTTTCCATCCACTCCTCAAACTGACCACTCCTCACAGCTGCTTGCACTTACTGCACAGCTGGAAAATATCTCCACTTCCCTCTCCTCAATTCTTTCACACCAACAGGACTCCGTGTCCTCTATGACAGCCATATCCCAACAGCTGTCCACTCTCCTCACAACTTGCACAAGTACCCTTCCTACCACATTGGCCAGCCTAAACACTTTAATCGTGTCTCTTTGAAATTCTGTGTCAGCCAACCTTGCTGATGTGCAGGACTCTCTTGAGTTACATCTTGCACAGCCTCAAAGTCTGCTTTTCATAGCTTCTGATAGAGAAAATATTCTAAAGCTGACCTCTATTGCTGATTCACAATCATCCTCTCTTCAAACCTGTCTTTCCCAACTTGCAGAGGTGAAGGACAACATGGTGTTCTTAGTGCATAGCCTGGTTGGTCCCAAACCTGCTGCAAAGCCTGCTGAATTTGTTTCTTCAGGCAGACCAGTTGTTGAAGTTGCTGGTCCATCTCCTTCAAAGGGGGAGAAGTTGTCTGCCTCGAAGACTAAGTCTAAAGGGGAGAAAACCTCTTCTCCTAAGGAGAAATCTGCATCTACTGGTCAAAAGCATCTATAACAGGTATAGGTCCAGTTGAAGGTGCCTCTCATCAAGCTGGATCTCCAAACCCTCCACAATCTAAGGGGGAGGAATTCATTCCTGAGGACAGGCCAAGTGGCAGAAGGAGGCATCTAATTCTAGAAGAAGAAGAGGAGGAGGAGGAGGACATTCCTGAAGCTGTTAACACTACAACAGCTAAAGGAAAAGAAAAAGTAGTTCTTGACCCTGATCACCAAAAAGCAGCAGAGCTAAAGTTTGACAGAGCAAGGGCTAAGGAAATAGGTCTTCCTATGGACAAATATTATGAGTTCAGAGATGAACAGCTCAAAGCCCTGGAAACACTTAGAAAAGAAGAGGCCCTGCCAAAGCTGTCAGATCCTTTGCACTCAAAGAGGCAAGCAAAATCAAAATGCCCTCTTTGGATGTGCAAAGAAAACTACTGGAAGCTGCTAAAGAATCAGCTGGTGAAGAGGAAGGAGAACAGGAAAAGGGTACTCTGGTCTCTGTGACCAATTCTAAGCAAGCATCCTCTGCAAGAGCCAAAATCCATTTTGACAACTTGGCAAGGAAGAAATTCTTTGATGTAGCTGAAAGAAGGCTTGCCAAGGAAGCAATTGTCAAAGCTGTCCCCGCATCAAGAAAAGTCAAACAATGGAAACTGCAAAAACCAGAATGGGTGCTACAAGCCCAGATTTTGAATCATATGACTACACTGATGTTGCACGAATGGGGTACCGGGAATGGTTGAGCTGGCAGTTGCCCTGAGCCAGTCTAAGTCTGAAACGGCTAAGACTATCAGGTCATATGTCAAGAAGCTGATGGAGAGAGTGAAAGACCCTGGTCTGATCTCAAAAGAAGTAAGTGAGGGTGTCTCTATGACTTACCCCAAAATTAATGCCAAGAGGACTAGAAAGGATTCTGAGCTGGAGGAACTCCTGATCTTGATTAAACAAGGTGACTATGCAATAGAGATCAAAGGAGTTGACCACAGCCTGCCTAGAGGAGTAGAGTTTGAAGAAGGCAAAGTGATTGAAGAACCAGAGTTGGGGGCATTTTTTGTGGATCCCCTGACACAGAAGAAATGCTTTCAAAGAGCATCAGATCTTCACAAGGTAGGTCTCAAACAGCTTGTGGCCTTCAGAATTGCAAACTCCTTTAGGCAATCCAGCAAGTGGAGAGCAGCCATCTGGGCTCAGCTCAGAGGATTCTATGAGAGAGGGGAGCTACAACATCCCAATTTTATGTTTCGCAGAGTCCAAAATCAAGATCTGGAGGAAACTAGGGATGAGATTGAAAAAATGTTTGAAGGACCGCCACCACTGTCATGAAGTCCACCTACTGTCTGAGTAGGTGAAGAATGGAAGTTGTCCATCTGTTGGACAGACTTGCCATTATCTGCTCTCAACATCAACAGTCCAAATTGTTGAACTCTCTTGTACATTAGTTGTACTTAGTTGCATCAGTTGTAACTTTTTTTATTTACATTAGTTGTAATAGACATTAGTACATTAGTTGAACTTCTGTAAAAACATATGTTGTTTATGTAATAAAAAATCAGTATATATAAATTGATCTTTTACTTTACTTTAATGTTGTAATTTTATTTAAGCAAGATGTATTGTAAAATGTATACTGATTATTGATTAAATCAGCTCAGACTGATTATTGGAAATAGGGGGAGATTGTTAGAGACAAAAAGGCCTCAGTTAAACCTGCTCTACATCTTAGGGGGAGATTTTTAATCAAACCTGTTTGATACACTTGAAGGTATAATATAAGGCCTGTTTATGCCTTATTGAAACCTGAAAAGTGATTTGCAATATCAGCCAAAGCTGGTTACCCAGTTGAATTCGTTGCAACAAAGGCAGATTGTCCAAACTGTTCTGTCTGCTGAACAGGCTAGACATAAACTGTCTACGCTGCTCTGTTCTATTGAGCAACTTGGACAGATTCTAAGTGTTCTGTTCTTTGTGAACAGGCTAAACAATTTATGGAATATGTTTCCAAGTCCTCAATATTGTATTTGGCTACATGATCAGTTTACAAGTTGAAGACAAAGTGGAAAACAGAAACTGCACAGCCTGCCTACGCTGTTCTGTTACATGAAGACAAACGGATATCTGAAAAGGGTGACAGACCTTTTTCTTATATCAAAATGGCCTATGCAAAAGAGGAAAGATGCAAAGTTGACATTCCTCTTTTGGTTAAATCCTTATGCAACAGTGACAAAAAGAAAAAGACAAAGATTCTGCCATATGGCACCCCTTTGTTGATGTCACCAGTTATTTGATCATTTGGGTGACACCTAATCCACCTAGGATCTTGCTTCAATGAGGATTCTCTTGAGTTGTTTGCATCTTCAACAGGTCCTGTTGAACAGCTCTAAAGATTTTCAGACACACTGATATCTTGAGCCTGTTCACTTGTTGAGCATGACTCTCCATTGTTGGACATATTAGCAGAGGATCCAAGAAAATCAGCATTGATTGGTACAGGACATGATGTTGTAATTATGTCAGTACATTTATTCACACAGGGTGTATCAACATAATCATCATCATGCCCATCTTGATTTGCAGGTTCCACTCTGGATGTAGTGGAAGGTTTTGAGTCCTTTTCTTAACTGATGGAATGCATAAGATCATCAAAGCTGAATTCTCCTGAAACTGATTCAGGACCAGCTTTTATGGAGGCACTCCTGGACTCTTCAAAGGTGACATTGATAGATTCTTCTATCACCTTTCTCTTGTTGTTGTATACCCTGTTGGTCCCTTTGATTCAGAATGAAGCAGGGAGATCCAAACACATGGAAGTAGCTAATGTTTGGCCTTCTCCCTTTGAGCAGCTCATAGGAAGTCTTGTTGAACCTTTTCACCACTAAGGATCTATTTTGGGTGAAGCAAGCAGTGTTGATAGCTTCAGCCAGAATGATGAAGGTAAACCAGATGCACACAGCATGGTTCTAGCAGCTTCAATGAGAGTTCTGTTTCTCCTTTCAGCAACTCCAATTTATTGTGGAGTTCTTACTGCTGAAAATTTCTGTGAGATCCCTCATTCTTCACAGAAGTCCTCAAGAGTACTGTTTCCGAACTAAGTACCCTGATCACTTCTAAGCTGCTTGACTTGAGCATTGTTCAGCATTTCCATCTTCTTGATAAACCCAATGATTTCTCTAGCAGCCTCTCCTTTGCTCTTCAAAAAGGTCACCCATGTAAACCTGGAGAACTCATCAACCATTACTAGAGTGTATCTTCTTACTCCTAGACTTGGGACACTGACTGGTCCAAACAAGTCCATGTGGATTAAGAAGAGAGAAGTATCAATAGAGAAATTGTGTTTAGATTTGAAAGATGATTTTCTCTGCCTGCCTTTTTCACAAGCTGTGCAGAGTTTATCCTTAACAAAATTTATAGAATGCAAACCTGTTACCAACTCTTTCTTACAGAGTTTGTTGATATCCTTGAAGTTCAGGTGTGACAGCCTTTTGTGCCATAACCAGTTCAGGTCTGCATTGGTAATTGTGAGAAAGAAGGTTTTAGTTGTGGGATCAGCAGATTTCAAGTCCACAACATATACACCTTTCCTTCGTTGAGCACACAACACAACTTTGCCTTGGGTATCCAATATGTAACCCAGGTGCTCATCAAAGTTAACCTTGTAGCCAGCATCACACCATTGACTTATGCTAACAAGATTATGTTTCAGCCCAACCACATAGGCTACTCTTATGAACACTGCAGCACCAGCTTGAAGAGTTCCATATCCTTCTTTGGATCCCTGTACATTGTCACCACATGTGACTTTTGGCCCTTTTTCAGGCCTGAGATCACTCAGCATGTCCTTGCAACCTGTCATATGTCCTGAGCAGCCACTGTCCAAGTACCAAACCTGGGATGGTTGTTTGTCCTGCAGAGTGTCATAGGAAAATATTAGTTACTTTTAGGGGAACTCATCATAGGGATGAGTTCTCCTACTTCATCGACATTTGTTGATGGGCTAGTGATATCCACACTAATATTTCGTGTTTGAATGGTATCAGTTTGGATACCATTTTCATTGACTAAGTTACTTCCGACACTGCTTGTTTTAGAAATGATGGAACTAGCAGAGTCAACAGGCCTAATGTCCTCAGTTTCAGGATAGTCTTTGGCCATGTGTGTCTTCTTCCCACACTTATAACATTTTCTATTTTCAGCCTTTTTGGAAGAAGAACTTCCAGAAACATATTCTGAATTGTTTTTGTTGATTCTGTCAGCAGGTTTGGCAAACTTATTACTATTCTTAGATGAATCAACAGTTTGGGTGGAAGGCACAATAGCAACAGCTTTGCCTGTTTCTTCTTTCCTCTTTTTGGGAGGACAGATGTCAAATACAGGAAGCTTGATTGGTTTTTGACCTTCCATAGGTTTGGGAAACTTATTCCCAGGTTTCTCAGTTTGAGCAAAGGCTATGCCTTTGCCCTTGCTGAGATGTGATTGATGTTTCCTATCAACATGATCACAACTTTTGGTTCTGAAAGACTTACCTTCATTTATAACCAATTTTCCACTATGACTTAAAAACTTATTTGAATCCACAGCAGATTTGCTTTCAACATGAGACTTATCCCTGTTGAATGCAGGCTGCTTACCTTTTGAAAATTTTTTCTCAAAATGTTTAGCATCAAAAGGATTAACAGGTCTCTTACCATCAGCTTTGGACCCAGAGCCTGTTTTGTCAACAGGTTTAGTGTCCATAGCTGCAGTTTGAGCATGTTTTCCTTTCTTCTGCTTGTGTGAATCAGTAGAGCACTTAGCAGGCTGATTTGATGGAGAACATATTCCATCATCAGCTTTTGGAGCCTTTTCACACAAGCTGTCAGTATTTTGAGGCCTGACAAACCTGTTTGTTCAGACCAGCTTACCATTTACTTTCTGAATGAAAGTGCTGGGAAGCTCACCAAGAGTGGATAAGTCATCTTTCAGATTATTTATCTCAACAATAGAAGCTGCTTTGTCAAGATCCCCTCCAAGATAGGCTTGGATTTGTGCAGGGATCTGCTGACTAATGCAATGGCTGACTTTTTGTGCTGATTGGCACCAAGAGTCAACATCTTTTGAAGCTTTGCATGTTTTACATCTGTCTCTCTTTTTTCTTCTAGTAAAATGGAGTTGATGTGTTTTAATTCATCAAGCTCAATTTCCAACTTATGGAAACTGTCCAGTTTACTGGATAGATCATTTTTAAGCTTAGAGATTTCAGATAGTAAAACACTATGCTTCTCAACAGCAGCTTTTAAATTAACAAGCATATATTCAAACATTTTTACTTTTTCATCAGAATTGTAAGCCATAAAGTTTTGTACCTTGTACATCATTGTGGGGTTCCAGTTCTCTAAGCTGATGAAGGCTTCAGCTTCAGCCAAGTCCTGTTTGAAGTTGCTGGTTGATGGGACGTCAGTGTTGGCCATCAGACAGTTGTTGTCTTCTTCATCTGAGGATGAATCAGACTCCTCCCAATCACATGTCTCAGCCATGAGCCCCTTTTGCTTGTTGGAAGCCACTGAGTTTTCCAACTTTTTCAGCTTAGCCATGGCCATAAGGTACTTAACCCTGTGGCCATCATCCCTGCAACATTTTTCTACCAAACCTTTTCTTGTTGAACCTTTTGACAAGCATTGCAATCATTTGCTCATCATCAGGTTCTGCAAGATCTGCACTGTCTTCCTCATCTGACATTTCTTCCTTTTCATCATCAGCCTGACTAACAGGTTGTCTCATGCTGGCCACTATGGCAGCACCTCTCTTAGACATTTCCAAGGCATTTCTTTTCTGTTGCCTTGACTGCTTATCATTCAGTAAGGATCCATATAAGTTTAAAAGATCCATACCTTTGATGGTACCTGAATTTCTTAAGATGGTAGAAAAGTAGTTCCACTCTTCAGGCAGGATGTCCAAGAACTTGTTCACCAGAGTCAGGCTGTCCTTTGTGATCCCAACAGCTTTGAGATCATTAACAAGAGCAGTAAACCCGGTGTAGGTTTCTGTGAGTGACTCCTTTGGTTTTGCAAAGAAGAGTTCATATTGTCTAACAAGATTGTTAATCGCATTGTCCAGTGTGATTGTGGGACCATCATAGACGGTACACAAAGTATCTCACATCTCCTTTGCAGTCTTCATCTTCTCAACCTGTTTGAACAGATCATCAGGCAGAGAGATAACCAGGTTATTCCTAGCTTTTGCATCCAGAGCAACCAGTCTTTTGTCTTCATCAGACCATTGAGCTTTGGGCTTCTCAAAGGTTCTGATTTCAGGGGCAGCTCCTTCAACAGCAGGAGTGATAGTAGTAAGAGAAGTTGGCACATAGGGACCTCCCATTACTATCTCTGGCAGTTGTACGTCCAGATTCTCTGAATAGAGCGTAATTCTGCACTTCCAACCTGAGAAGTTCTGATGATTGAACTTGGGGGGTTTTTCCATTGACCCATTGTCATAGAAAGAGGAGGAACTTACAGCACTGTTGTCCATGGGAAAGTAGGGAGAATGAGAGATCTTGAGTTGAGACACACTCTATCTGCTCTGATACCAGTTGTAGGTCCCAAAAGGTTTCCCTAGTGTATTGTTCTAAGCTGTAGAGGGGGGGGGGGGTGAATACAGCTATTTAAAAACTCAACACTCTTTTCTCAATGTTTGTGTATATTATCAACAAATGTGAATTACAAACAAGCTTGACTGTGGAAACGTTCAAGCTGAGATGACAGATACAACAGTTGTTTAACTAATCTAAGACTCACTTAGACTAGATACAATGACTACACTCACTTAGATGTACCCACTGATTTTACAAGACACAGATGGACAGCTTGAGTATGAACAGCTTAGACACACGCACTGTTATATTCAAGCAGACTTGCGTGCATGAAAAACACACTTTTAATGCATGATCTGATTTCACACTCTTGATGTCTCACAATCCTTAGAAGCTTCCTTTTATACTCTCACTGAGAATCTCAGTGAAGCTTCTTCATTGGACAGATTCTACTGATTCTGATAAAGCAGATTCGGCATTCATATGGCAGAATCTTTGTCTTTTTCTTTTTGTCCCTGTTTCATAAGGCTTTAACCCGAAGAGGAATGTCAACTCTGCATCTTTCTTCTTTTGCTAAGGCCATTTTGATATAAGAAAAGGTTTGTCACCCTTTTCAGATATCCGTTTGTCTTCATGTAACAGAACAGCATAGGCAGGCTGTGCAGTTTCTGTTTTCTACTTTATCTTCGACTTGTAAACTGATCTTGTAGCCAAAAACAATACATGAGGACTTGGAAACATATTCCATAAAGTGTTTAGCCTGTTCACAAAGAACAAATTTTGTTCACAAAGAATAGAACACTTAGAATCTGTCCAAGTTGCTCAATAGAACAGAGCAGCGTAGACAGTTTATGTCCAGCCTGTTCAGCAGACAAAACAGCTTGGACAATCTGTCTTTGTTGCAACGAATGCAACAGGGTAAACAGCTTTGAGGCTGATATTGCAAATCACTTTTCAGGTTTCAATAAGGCATAAACAGGCCTTAAATTATACCTTCAAGTGCATCAAACAGGTTTGATTAAAAATCTCCCCCTAAGATGTAGAGCAGGTTTGACTGAGGCCTTTTTGTGCCTAACAGACCATCATAGATGGTACACAAAGTATCCCACATCTCCTTTGCAGTCTTCATTTTCTCAACCTGTTTGAACACATCAACAGGAAGAGAATAACCAAGATGTTCCTGGCCTTTGCATCAAGAGCAACCAGCCTTTTGTCTTCATCAGACCATTGAGCTTTTGCCTTTTAAAAGGTTCTGATTTCAGGAACAGCTCATTCAACAGCTAGAGTGATAGTAGTAACAGAAGTTGGCACATAGGGACCTTCCATTACTATCTCTGGCACTTGTACATCCAGATTCTATAAGTAGAGCATCATTCTGCACTTTCAACCAGAGAAGTTCTGATGATTGAACTCGGGGGGTTTTGCCATTGAACCATTGTCATAGTAAGAGGAAGAGCTGGCAGCACTGTTGTCAATGGGGAAATAGGGAGAATGAGAGATCTAGAATTAACACACACTCTATCTGCTCTGATACCAGTTGTAGGTCCCAAAAAGGTTTCCCTAGTATGTTGCTCTAAGCAATAGGGGGGGGGGGGTGAATACAGCCATTTAAAACTCAACACAAATTTATCAATGCTTGTGTATATTATCAACAAGTGTTAATTACAAACAAGCTTGAACTGTGGAAAGGTTCAAGCTGAGATGACAGATACAACAGATTTTTATCTAATCTAAGACACACTCAGACTAGGTACACTGAATACACTGACTAAGATGAACTCACTGTTTACAAGACAGACAGAAGGACAGCTTGAATAATAACAGCTTGGACACACGTTACTATTTTATTCAAGCAGACTTGCACGCATGAAAACACACTTCTTTGCACGATCTGAATTTCACACTCTTGGTTATCTCACATTCCATACAAGCTTCCTTTTATACTCTCACTGAGAATCTCAGTAAAGCTTCCTCATTGGACATAGAGATAGTGGGATGTTTTTCCAAAAAGACAAAACAACTTTTCTGCACGTTCTGACAAAGAAGAATTGTCTTTACATTGCAGAATCTTTGTCTTTTCCTTTTTGTCTGTGTTGTAGAAGGCTTTAACTAAAATAGGAACGTCAACTTCGAACCTTTCATCTTCTGTTATGACAATTTTGATATAAGAAATGGTATGTCACCCATTTCAAATATCCGCTTTGTCTTCATGTAACAGAATAGCGTAGGCAGTCTTTGCAGCTTCTGTTTTCCACTTTGTCTTCGACTTTGTAAACTGATCTTGTAGTCTAAAACAATACAGGAGGACATGGACACATATTCCATAAAGTGTTTAGCCTATTCACAAAGAACGGGTTCTGTTCACAAAGAACAGAACACTTAGAATTTGTCCAAGCTACTCAACATGATAGAGCAGCGTAGACAGTTTATGTCCAGCCTGTTCAACAGAATAGAACAGTTTGGACAATCTGCCTTAGTTGCAACAAACGCAACAGGGCGCTTTGACTAATACTTCAAATCACTTATCAGGTTTCAATAAGGCATTAACAGGCCTTAAATTATACCTTCAAGTGCATCAAACAAGTTTGATTAAAAATCTCCCCCTAAGATGTAGAACAGGTTTGACTGAGGCCTTTTTTTGCCTAACAGTATGAACTTATAATCCATATGTTCGTACGAACTTATCTTCATAAGTTCATACCTCATGAACTTATCTAGCAATCTTGAACATAACATGCAATCATAAACAGAATACACAATCATGAACATAAGACATAAACATGAACATATAATCATGACTTGTATTAATAAGGCCCTATCTATTACAAATGACTATCAATTACTAAACTAGACTGTTGTCGTCACACCGGATGTACCAACATGATTTCATAAATAAAAAAAGTAATAAGGTAGTTTTTACTTACTTTGAGGAGATAAAAGAATGCAAATAAGTAGGAGATTTGATCTGGAACTAGTTGCACCTCAAAAACTATTGAAATTTTGAAGAACAAAGGAAAATTTTAAAGTTTTTGTGTGGCTTTGGAGGTGGTCGAATTTTATGGAGCAAATGAGAGGGATTTTGATCTTTGCAGGTGTGGAATGAATGAGGAAATGATCTCTATTTATAGAGATGAAATAAGTCTTGCAAATGTTGAAAGAAAGGGTGGTGTTTAACACTTTACCAACATGTTGGAAAGGTAGAAAAAGTGTAGGATTTCTTTTCAATATTAAAATGAAAGTCAAAGGGGACACAAAAATGTGTTCCCCTTTTGTGTTGGCCGGCCATGTAGGAGGAAAAAAAGTGATTTTTACATTTTTTTTTAAAGTATTTCAATGTATTTCTTGTTTATTTTTACATTTTTTTGTCTTGCCTAATTAAAGTTATAAAAATTATTGGTGGATAATGAATGTCACTAATCTTAATTAAATCAAGCTACTTAGTTGAATTAATTCATCGTATTGAAATTTGATCAGATTAGTTTCTTTGTTGTTTCATCGAATCACACCGATGAAATTGTTTCTCATTGTAAGGAATTTCCTTTTGAACTTGGTAATAACATTGATTAATTACTAATGACTATTGATTAATTTGCGGATGCTAACCTGGTTTGGTGCCGGTTGTTACAGTCTTCCCTTGTTAAGAGAATTTCGTCCCGAAATTTATCTTGTTTCCTCAGGGTCTTGTTACTTGAGAAGAGGTGAAGGTACTTTTGTTTGATCTAGTCTTCGCGTTCCCAAGTAAATTCTGGACCACGTCTGGAGTTCCATATAACTTTGACAATGGGAATGCGACTGTGCTTCAATCTTTTCACCTCACGATCCATGATCTCTACTGGCTCTTCGACAAAACGAAGTTTATTATCAAGCTGAATTTCTTCCAAGCGAATAAAGAGTGTTTCATCTAACAAATACTTCTTCAGGTTTGATACATGGAAGGTATTGTGTACGTTGCTAAGCTCTGGTGGTAGGTCTAACCTATAGGCTACATGACCTATTCTCTTCAGAATTTTGAATGCTCCGATGTAACGAGGATTTAGCTTTCCTCATTTCCACAATCGTATCATGCACTTCTCTGGCGAGACCTTTAGCAGTACTCTTTCTCCCACTTGGAACTCCAGCGATTTTCTCCTTACGTCTGCCTAACTCTTTTAACAATCGCGAGCAGCTTTTAATCGATTTCGTTTCTGCACTCTATTTTCAGTGGTCTCGAGTACGATTTCTGGGCCCGTGACTTGACTATCCTCAACTTCGGCCCAGTAGAGAGGTGATCGAAACTTTCATCCGTATAATGCCTCAAATGGTGCAGCCTTGAGACTCCTGTGATAGCTGTTACTGTATGAGAAATCTACAAATGGCAAATGCGCATCCCAGCTCTTTCCAAAATAAATTACACAGGATCTTAACATATCTTCTAGGGTTTGGATCGTTCTTTCACTCTGACCATCGGTCTGAGGGTGATATGCTATGCTCATGTCCAAATTTGTACCAAAAGCTTGCTGTAATGACTACCAAAATCTGGATGTAGATCTGTTGTCCCTATCTGAGATGATTGAGACAGGCACTCCGTGCCTAGAGACGACTTCCTTGAGGTAGATTTGGGCTAGCTTATTCATCTTGTTAGTCTCTTTAGTTGGTAGGAAGTGCGCGGACTTTGTTAGGCGGTCAACTATTACGCAAATGGTATCGTACCCACTTGATGTCTTTGGCAGTTTCGTTATGAAGTCCATGGTTATCCATTACCACTTCCAATGGGGAATCTCTGGTTGCTACAATAATTCGGATGGTTTCTGATGTTCTGCCTTAACCTTGGACCATGTTAAACACTTACTGACATATGCGACAATGTCAGCCTTCATGTTAGGCCACCAGTACAGCTCCTTGAGGTCATGATACATTTTATCAGATCTGGGGTGAACGATATATGCTGATTTGTGTCCTTTATCCATGACCAGCTTTCTTACTCCACCAAAGCTGGGTAACCATATTCTATTCATGAAGTATCGATTTCCATTAGCCCTTATGTCAAACTGTTTATCCATTCCTCTCAGGGCTTCATTCTTCACATTTTCCTCCTTAATAGCTTCCACTTAGGCATCATGAATTAAGGAGGGAAGGTTTGGGTGAATGGTCATGACTAGGGTTCGTACTCTTAACGGTTTGGCTCGTTCCTTTCGACTCAGGGCATCTTCAACCATATTAGCTTTCCCCGGGTGATAACGAATCCCACATTCATAATCACTTAATAGCTCCATCCAATGGCGCTGCCTCATATTCAACTCTTTCAAGTTCAAGATGTTTTGGAGGCTCTTATGGTCCATGATTACAGTACACTTCGTACCGTAAAGATAATGTCTTCAAAATTTGAGGGCAAAAACTACTGCTCCCAGCTCTAAGTCATGCGTTTTATTATTCACCTTGTGAACCTTAAGTTATCGTGAAACGTGAGCTATGACCTTATCCTTCTACATTAACACACATCCCAACCCATTGTGTGAAGCATCACAGTAACTAAAAAATTATCGCTTCCTTCAGGTAAGGACAAAATTGGTGCACGGCATAATTTGTGCTTCAATAACAGGACTGTAGTCTCCTGGTCTTCACCCCAATCGTACTTAACGTCCTTTCGGGTCAACTCTGTTAGAGATCCGCGATCTTTGAGAAGTTTTAAATATTCGCCTATTATACCCGGCAAGAACTAGAAACTGTCGTATCTCCGTGTAGGTTCTAGTAGTTGCCCAATTCTTGATGGCTTTGATTTTTGTTGGGTCAACTTGAATTCCTTTACTGTTGATCACATAACCGAAGAATTTTACTTCTCTTAGCCAAAATTCGCACCTTTGAATGTTTGGCATATAGTTGTTCTTTCTCCAACAACTCTAAAATTAATTTCACGTGTTGCTCGTGCTCCTCCTTGCTTTGCGAGTAGATTAAGATTTCCTCAATGAAGACAATTACGAATTTGTCCAAGTATGGTTTGCACACCCGATTGATAAGGTCCATGATTACATCTGGTGCATTGGTCAGCCCAAATGACATCAAATGGAATTCATAATGACCATACCGGGTTCTAATAGCTATTTTGGGAATATCGTCCTCGCGAACTCTGAACCTGGTGATAACCAGACCTCAGATCAATCTTCAAATAGAAGCTTGACCTTTGGAGTTGGTCAAATAGGTTATCGATCCTTGGGAGAGGGTACCTGTTCTATATGGTAAGCTTATTTAGTTCTTGGGAGTCGATGCACATCTTGAAGGTTCCATCCTTCTTCTTTATGAACAAAACTGGAGCTCCCCTGGGTGAGGAACTCGGCTTGATAAACACCTTATCTAATAGCTCTTACAGTTGGTTGGACAATTCCTGCATCTCTGATTGGGCTAAACGGTATGGAGCTCGTGCCACTGGTGCAGCACCTGGCACTAAATCCATCTGGGTTTCGACTTGTCTCGATGGTGGGAGTCCAGGTAGAACTTCTGGAAAGACGTTGGGGTAATCATGGACAGTAGGAATATCTTCGAGCCACTTCTCTTTCGGCTCCTTCTCCGTCATATGGACTAGAATCGCTTGACACCCCTTTCGCAGACACTTCAGGGTCCTAAGATATGAGATGATGCTTACTTTGGTGTTTCTCCATTCGCCTTGGAAAGTTAGGACCTTCTTGTTTGCCAAGGGTATGTGCACTTTCTTCTTGTCACACACAATTTTCGCACAGTTTTTCGATAACGAATCCATACCTATAACCACGTCAAAACTCCCCAATTTGACGGGCAACAAGTCTATTTCAAAGAGTTGGCCTACTAATTCTAAGGAGCATCCTTGAATCATATTGTTTGTCATAAGTGTCTTACCGTCAGCAACCTCAATAGCATAAGTGGCACTTAATGGTGTAAGAGTGACATTTATCCACTTACTAAACTTAATGGATATAAAGCTCCTATTAGCACCGGTATCAAATAGTATAAATGCGTACGTGTTGTTGAGAAGGAATGTACCCTTGACCACATCCGTATTCTGTCTCGCTTCTCCATTACCAATAACAAAAGCTCTTCCTTGATCTCCTCTGACATTCTTTATTTTTAGGCAGTCCTTTCTGAAATGCCCAGTAACCCCACACTCAAAGCACCCTTTCTGAGACCCGTTGTTGGTGCCGGTGTTGGAAACTCTGCAGTCCTTGGTCAGATGATCTTGCATCTTGCACTTGCCACAGGGATTCGTACACTGGCCGTTATGATAATAATTGCACTACCTGTAATAAGGCTTGTTGCCAGTGTAGCTTTTCTTTGATTCAGACCTAGCTCCGTAGACCTTGATCGCTTCTTGTTTCTTTGGTTGGTTCCCCGAACTCTTTCCTGAGTGGTCCTCCCATTTCGCTTTTTGTCCAAACTTTTGGCAGCCTCCGCCCCTTAGCGTATTACCTGCTCCATCAAATTTTACGCCATTCAGATGCCATTTTGGATTGTCGCTGGGTTTGAGGAGGTGACATTCCCTTGGATCATGGATGAGAGTCCCCAGATGTATCATTCCACTCTTTTTTACTCCGTGGTAACCATCCTGGAAAATAGGAGACTCGGTTCATGGAATCGGTTGGTGTATCTCGTGATGTCTTTCCCCTTCATTGACAGGTTCCAAAACTCTGCTTCCATATTTTGGAGTTCTCTCCGTGGGCGGTACTCATCTGTCTTCATTTGTTTTAACACCGCTCATGGGAGTTGATAAGCCACATAAATTCCTACTGACTGAACGTACGAGTTCCACCAAGTAAGGGCTCCATCCTGTAGCGTGTGTCTGGTGAATTTTACCTTGTTTTCTTCTGTGCAGTTGCTAACCCGGAAAACCGATTCTAGCTTCTCGAACCAGCGGGTTAGGCCAACTGCACCCTCCGTGCCATTGAAGTTCCTCGGTTGGCAACTTAGGAATTCTTTTATGCTACAACCCCTCGGGTTGTTTTCTACCCCTCCAGCTACTCCACTGCTTCCCGAACCATTATTTCAGTTAATTTCGAATGCAGCTATGGCGTCGGCTACTCTCTGTGCTACCAGTTGTTTGATGTCCGTTATGTTCATTCTTCGCGGTGCCATAATCTTGAAGTTTAGAGAAAAAGAACATGGTGTAAGAAGAGAAGTCTATGGGTTATAAATTTACTAAGGCAGATAGTCATACTACATATCATCAACCCAGATTTATAGATAAACTTAACTTTTAATTAAACATAGCTTGATACATAGTCTTTTACAACATGGGGTCGAGGTTTTCCCAAAAAAATTCAAGCCTACTTAACAACCAGATACACTAAGTAGAAAATGCAACACTACAAATATAAGTTAGAGAAGGCTCTAAGTGTGGGATGCCTCTGGGGTTTCTCCGTATTCGAGGGCGTTGAACAGCTGGGTTAGCGCGGCGTTACGTGCCTTGCAGTCCACTACACGTTGTCGGAGCTCGTCTATTCCATCTTGATGGATCGATTGCTCATGCTGATTTGCCCAATATATGTTTGTATTCTGCATCTGCTCCTGCTCGATCCTTGTCGTCATCTCTCTGAGCACTTGGCTGAGTTGCCTCAGCTGGAGGTCGTGTCTAGCGGCCCTTGCCACCAGCAGAGATAAGGTTTGGTGCGTTAGCTCTTTGGTAAGCGGTGGTACTTGTCCGTGGAGGGTCCTCCCACATCGAAGTGACTGGGGATCCCTTCATTGTTTCTCCACTCTTGAAGAGTGTTTGACATCCATCCCTGTCGTCTTGCATCTACCCGTTGCCGCTGCGGCGGGCTTGGCTGGGAGGTAGGAACCGGGTTAGACTCACGTTCTGCCATTCGTACCCCTTTTAGAGGTGTGAACAACATTAGTAGTCCGCCGGGATGGTTACAGAAAGGTTTGTAAGATGGGATGCTTTGCGGTGGTGACATGGTGATTGGTGCTGCGAGACCGGAGTAACTCCCCTCATCTTCGGATGGGTCTTCTTCCTCATAGTTGGTCGAGTCTTGATGGGTTTCCGAACCAGAGTACACTTCAGTGTCATTTTGGCTTTCTTGGCCAACAGGTGAGTACTCCTCCTCAGAGTCAGAGCGGATAACAACCGTATTGTTTGACATGTTTCTGTTATCAGGGTCCATACATATGTTTATAGTCGTTTCAGTTACATGAATCAATAAAGTTTAGTTTTAGCAGTTATATTCTAGGGTACCAATGCAACCTAGTTCACTATAATCATGGCTCTGATACCAATCTGTCACACCCTGATACCCCGCTTGGCAACGAGGCGTGACGTCGCGAAATCAAAGCAACAATCATAATGAACGACCACTATATGGGACTTTTTCGAAATACATAACTTATAAACATTGTTTTACAAACACAGAAATAAAAGTGTTCACGAATGAGGGAGATTAAAATACATGACAAAAATAAATCTAGTTATGCAAATAAATATCCATGTTTGAAATGCCTCGTGACTCCAAAAATCTTGACCATTCGCCATGGATGCGAAAAAGTAGCCCTTAAAGTCCTGACAATAACATGCTAGATACGTCAACATAATGTTGATGAGCTCATAGGATTACACCCTAAAGTATTACCATAATCCTCATGACCCTGAAACTTAACTTATGATTTGCCCAACGTGGTACCCAACACCATAATATCAAGAATTGTCAAATTATTATGCATCTGTTTACACTTGGCGCGACCAACCCGGATGGGGGCGTCAACCCAAATAGATTTATCCATGACATTCACGTTTACGATTTAATTAACAGTTCATGATTGAGGGCAGTTGTGAAGTAACAATCTTATGTAATACATTAAATGATTCAACTACTTGTGTCCATAGAAAAAGTTGAGCATATATTCTCACCCCAAATAAGATGATCATATACAAATAGGGGCTATGAAAACTCACCGTAAAAGTGATGACAACAAGTGATGATCGAGAGTATGCTTGTAAACGCGTCCGGAAGTACTTAACCAAGCCCAAAATGTTATGAGGACTTAATAATGTCTATAAATGATAATATGCATGTATGATGGTTTTTAAGTTTTAAATCACCCAAATTAACTAGTCCGTAAATAAAAACTCATTTAAAAGTTCAAGTTTAATTATAAGAATTTTGAAGGATTTATCGAGGTTTTTCGGCCTACTTTGAGGTTGTTTTTAACCAAGCACCAAAACGATTTGGGCTTTGATATTTATAATCATAAAACTACTATATACAAGAAATTTTTCAAGATAAAATCAGTCATATTCGAGGTGTTTAGGTTAGGTATAAAGGTTTTGAAAAACCCTTTGTTGGCCATAACTGAGCTCTTAGAATTTTCGGTTCCTAAACCATATTTAGGAGTCAAAACTCCGAGTTAAACTATGAAAACATCCAGATCTTCAGTTAAGACATAGATCTAAAATCCGGAAGAAGAATCAACTCATTTCGTTTAGTTTTAAATTACTTATGATTTTTTAGAGTTGACGTAATGTTTCTGCCGAAAAATCCGAATTTCACAACCTTGCAACAACTTGTGATTCTTATTGTTTATTCAAAACCACATGTATAAAAGGTTATAAAACAAATTTATGAACATTGTTTTCATAATATTTATGCCTACATTATGTGTTTATACTTTTATAAACGCATTTGTAGTAACAACTTTAAAAAAAAAACTAGTAGTTCATAAGTTTCACTTTTTATGCAACTTGTTTTTGTTAGTGATTATATATCAGTATGCAAGACATATGATTTCATAAATAAAAGTAGTAATACGGTAGTTTTTACTTACTTTGAGGAGATAAAAGAATGCAAGTTAGTTATAGAATTGATCTTGAACTAGTTGCACCTCAAAAACTCTTGAAATCTTGAAGAACAAAGGAACTTTTTGAAGGTTTTTATGTGGCTTTGGGGGTGGCCGGATTTTATGGAGCAAATGAGAGGGATTTTGATCTTTGCAAGTGTGGAATGAATGAGAAAGTGATCTCTATTTACAGAGATGAAGTCTTGCAAATGATGATAGAAAATGTGGTGTTTAACACTTTACCAACATGTTGGAAAAGTAGAAAAAGTGTAGGATCTCTTTTCAATATTAAAATGAAAGTTAAAGGGGACACTAAAGTGTGTTCCCTTTTTGGGTTGGCCGGCCATGTAGGAGGAAAAAAAGAGATTTTACATTTTTTTGAAAGTATTTCAATGTATTTCTTGTGTATTTTCCTTTTTATAAATTGTTATAAATACTTGTTGAATACACTAGTTTAATGAAATTGTTTTTGTCTTGCACAATTAAAGTTATAAAAATTGTTGATGCATAATGAATGTCACTAATCTTAATTAAATCAGGCAACTTAGTTGATTTAATTAATCTTATCGAAATTTGATCGGATTAGTTTCTTTGTTTTGTCATCAGATCACACGGATGAAATTGTTTCTCATTGTAAGGAATTTCCTTATGAACTTATTAATCACTTTGATTAATTACTAATGACTATTGATTAATTAGCAGATGCTAACCTGGTTTGGTGCCGGTTGTTACAAAATCGGATGCAGTCTGATCAAACTTGGATGTAACTTGGTAATCTCGGGTGGAGCTTGATCAAACTCGGATTAATCTTGTTAAAACTTGAATGAAAGTTTAGAAAACTCGGTTGAAAGATGATCAAACTAAGATTAAGTTTGAGTAAACTCGGGAGGAACTTGATAAATCTCGGAGAATGAGTGATAAAACTCGAATTGCTCTAAATCTTAATGTGTCCCGAGATTCAACATTAATGAACAAATCCAAGTTCATATCCAATATTTTCAACAAAAACTTCACTAATGGACACAAAAATTTTAGCGTAGATGTCTTTTTACTGCAAAAACACTTTTTCTGAAGAGAGTTTAGCTAATTCCAGATTGAAAACCTGAGATCAACCAAAAACCTCAAGAACACAAACTTTTTCAAAATATCCGAAAAATCCAAAATACTTTCTGATTGTTTGTAGATGAGCTATGTAAGGTCATGACGGGCCGTCGTTGTGACCCGCCGATTTAATCCTTAAATCCACAAAGTAGCTAGAGAAGTAAGGGTCGAATTCACAGGGAGTGTGGTCAAAATTAGGATTAGGTTATAAGCCTTATAAGTTAAGTTTATTGAAAGCATTTAAATTGTGAAATTGTGGATTTGAATGAGTTGTTTAGAGTAATGATTTGCTATTGCTTGTAACTAAAATTAAGAACAAAGTGACTAACGAAGAAGATAAACAATCAAGAGACGAATAACTATTCACGGAATCACCACGGCATAATTGTTACTCACTATAATTTCATGCAACGATCACACAGACATAATCAATTGCGCGACTAAATTAATCAAATGTATTTTAACCAATAACTCTTGGCATAGAGTATAAAACATTAATACTCGTCTTAGTCCCTAAACTAACAGACTCGGCACGAATAATAACACCACTATAAACTATCTTTCTTTTACCAATCGCAACACATAATCATAATCATAGCCAAATGTTTATCATTTACATACACATAATAGATCTAGCTCAATACGAATACATAAAAACATAAGAAATTAAATAAAAGTAAACTTAGTCGTAGATCCTCCGCAAACGGCTAACGGGAGTAGCCGCTCATCGTATGCTCGTCACAATCATAGATTTGAGCCATTGGGTAGCTTGCGAACCGCCGTCTTCGTCCTCGTATCATAGATACACTCCGGCAGAGCTTCGGCACACTTGCACACACGTTGGGACTCCCCTCCAAAGCTGCCCCTTCACTCATATTTATAGGGAATCGAGATTAAGGTTTCCAGGGTTGAAAAACGCGTTTTTGCACAGAAAAACACAGGCTAGGCGCAGGCCTGCGCCCCCCCCCCCCCCCTGCGCCCGGATGTGGCTTGGGCTTAGCTGGCGTGTGCTGGCACGTATCGGGACAGTTTGGGCGCTATGTTGAGTGCAGGGTGGCGCAGGCCTGCGCCCCCCTCCGCTTGATTTGCTCTGAATTCTCTCGGATTGCTTCTTTTTATCATCTTGGCCCTGAAACACAAACTTGGAGTAATAGTGATTAAAATGATCATAATATGACTTAGAAACCATATAAATTATAGACTTATCAAATCTCCCCAACTTAACTCTTGGTCGTCCCCGAACAAGCTTTTGGAATCAGAACTAACTAAGTAACGAGCATGAATTGGCAGTGAGTCTAGGAATTTTATGTCAAGCTATCCTTCGTACTAATGCATTTAAATTCCTAACATGTAAATTGAAGATGTTTTCAGTTAAAATATACTTCTCTTAGAATTTATATAATGTATCTCACTTTTGAAAATACCCTTTTAGCTCAAGGTTACGATACTTAAAACATGTGGGTCTTCCGGTCATCTTTTTCCTCTTTGCATGTTTACGACAAATTTTCTTTTCTTTTTAACATCATGCTTCTATCTATGTTCTTTTCACTACAATAGCTAGATGGTCCATGTAACGATATTTCGATCAATCGCTCCCAAACCAAATGGTTTTAGGGGATTAGGGGTGAGTGGTACCCCTACGGACTTAATTTCCCGAACCATCTAAACTAGAATTAAATTACTTTTGAGGTTAAAACTTGATTAAGTTCTCCCCCTTATT
>JAANYP010003472.1:203116-238116 GCA_020465985.1 Centrapalus pauciflorus | reverse complement strand
TAGCTCAGTTAGCATACGGCAGTGTGGATAGTTCATCCTTTGCCCTGGGAAACTACTCTTCCAAAGATTTTCCATTATCATGTATCCTAAAGATATGATCGGGTATCCAGCCATTAACGCATGCACTAGCAGTATTTCTTGGGATCTAACAATAGTGGTGTCTTGATTCCTAGGAAGCAAGTTGAGGGTAACAAACTTCCACAACACTTTAGCTAATGGGCATAAATCACCTCTATTATAACGGACATACTCTCTCGCCTCTTCTATTGTCATTCCAAATACCGTGGCTAACATCCCATCCCATTTCTTAGACCATCCACCAATTTGCCTCGTTCTACCCCCTGAAGATCTAAAGATGACCAAAATTCCCTAGGTCTTGGAATATCTCCGTCTATACCAAATTCCTCACAAAGGATTTTCCTAGATACTGACACTTTCTTGTTTCCTACTAGTCCTGTGAGCTCAAAGTCATGTTCTTCTTCCTCTTCTGTTTTCCGAACAGTAGCGAACCACTGTTGAATCAAACTAGTGTGGATATATGGAAGTTCCCATTGTCAAAATCACACTCTTTTATGGTACGCTCTATGAGAAACCTAGATGGTTTACCATTGTTAGTATTTGGTGGAATTTCAGGGGATTCCAAATTTAGTGGTTTTCAAAACGGACATCCCTAGGGTCGTGGGTTCTCATTCTAGGTTTTTGGGAGGTTCCAAGACGGTTATCGTTTGCATAATATTGGGTTGACATCTAAAAATAATGTAAAAACAAGGATTAAAAATGTGGTGTTTTTATATAAATAATGCATGATAATTTTAACACCTTTTTTCAATAATAATTAACGAATACTAAGTCTCACCAACAATGTGAGCCCAATATAACCCTATCAAATGCATAATTTTAAATAATCAATAAAAATATCACCTTTTACGACAAAAAGTTTATATTTTATAATAAATATGGAAAAATGTATGATTTTTACAAAAGTTTTGCAAAAATAATTTTATATTAATTAAATGAACATTTGAAAATTATTAATAACCTTTTTTCTATAAAAACCATATAATTCCCAAAAACTCAATTCATGCATGCGTGATAAAACGTAGTGAATCTGATGTAGAATGAGTGTAAGGGATTCTAAGGAGTATACCTTGCTAACCTTAGCGATAAACAAGCGTTGGATTAAAGAATTGACGTAGAAAAGACGAATTTTTGGTGTTTTTAGGCTTAGAAATTCGAAATCGCCGTCTTCTGGAACTTGAATTAGGGTTTTGAACTTATGGGAATGATCATTGCCATTTTTATAAGATTTTGAGCGCGTCAGGCCGCAGGGCAAGCGAAGGCCTGCACCCCCCCCCCCCCCTGCGCCCGGGGCTCTGGATTTGCGATCTGGGCCGTGCACTTGTCTTGGAACCCTAATTCTTTAATTTTTTGATTTTTACGGGTATTCTCCCCAACTTACGCTCGTATTATTGGGTTAAAATAGTTCTGTTACGTGCGTAAATGTTTATTTTCTGATGTGACGTCTTATTATTTAGTTTAAATCCTAATTTCTAAACACAACCAAGTTCAGAGGATGAATCCTCCCCAACTTAATTGGGTACACACAAGTAACACAAATAAACAAATAAACACACTTAAAAATAATAAAATTCAAATACTCAAATTACTCTGGGTTGCCTCTCAGAAAGCGCTAAGTTTTACGTCTTCAGCCAGATGTACTGCTCCTAAACTAATTAATTAACCTTAGGATCTTGTAGTCTAATGATCTCAAATACTAACATATCATTGGTGGCCCATTGAACATATAATATAAGTCTATGTCCGTTTACTTTAAATGGCTCACCACCTTTTAGGTCCTGTATTAATATTTCTACCGCACCATATGGGTAGGTATTCATTACAATAAATGGACCTGTCCATTTACTTTTTAATTTACCGGGAAATAGTCTAAGTCTCGCGTTAAATAATCAAACTTTATTTCCTTTGGTGAATATTTTATTTTTAATTATTCTATCGTGGAAAACCTTAGTTTTCTCTTTATAAATTCTAGCGCTTTCGTAGGCTTCTCTACGAATTTCTTCCAGTTCATTTAATTGGAATCTCCTATCAACACCGGCATCATGTAAACTAAAATTAGTGTTTTTGATTGCCCATAGAGCTCGGTGTTCTAATTCCACTGGGAGATGGCAAAGCTTACCATACACAAGTCTATATGGGGACATACCGATTGGTGTTTTAAATGCGGCTCTGGATGCCCATAGAGCATCCTCTAATTTTTGAGACCAATCCTTATGATTAGGTCTGACAGTTTTCTCAAGGATTCGCTTGATCTCTCTATTAGAGATTTCGACTTGTCCGCTTGTTTGCGGATGATATGACGTTGCTATTCTATGATTAACTCCATACTGTTTAAGGAGTTTAGCAAAATGCTGATTATTAAAATGTGACCCTCCGTCACTGATGATAGCCCTTGGAATACCGTGTCGTGCTAAGATATTTCTTTTAACAAATTTACACACAACCCGGTTATCATGAGTGCGTATAGCTTCTACCTCCAACCATTTGGAAACATAATCTACTGCAACTAAGATGTACTCATATCAAAATGATTTAAGGAATGGTCCAATAAAATTTGTGCCCCATACATCAAATATTTCGACGATTAATATCGGGGTCATAGGCATTTCATTTCATTTTGCAATGCTACCAGTTTGCTGGCATCTTGGGCATCCCTTAACAAACTCGTATGCATCCTTAATATTGTGGGCCAGAAAAAACCCACACTGCAATATCCGGTGGCCAGTTTTCTTTGCGCTGAAATGGCCACCGCATGCATATGCATCGCAGTGTTAAAGAATATCTTCGTGTTCCTAGTTAGGGACACATCGTCTCGTAATTTGATCTGCTCCTATTTTAAAAAGATCAGGCTCATCCCAAATGTATTGCCTTGCGTGAGCATAACTATATTTTCTTTGTTGTGAGTTGCAGTGCTCTGGCAATCTTCCTGTTACGAAATAATTAACTAGATTCGCAAAACAGGGACTTTTAGATATTGATATTAATTATTCATCAGGGAAGGAGTCCCTGATTTGATCAGTTGGGTTTGTTGGGATTAATTGAAGCCTTGATAAATGATCGGCAACAACATTTTCTGTGCCTTTCTTATTTTTAATTTCTAAATCAAACTCTTGCAATAGAAGGATCCACCGAATCAATCTAGGCTTGGCATCCTTCTTTGCCAATAAATGTCTTAAAGCGTTGTGGTCAGAGTACACAATTACTTTTTCCCCCCCAAATATAGGATCTTAATTTATCTAGGGCAAACACTACAGCTAATAGCTCTTTTTCCGTAGTTGTGTAATTGATTTGTGCCTCATTAAAGGTTTTACTTGCGAAGTAAATCACGACTGGCTTTTTCTCAAATCTTTGTCCTAAAACTGCACCAATTTCATAATCACTTGCATCGCACATGATCTCAAACGGTTGAGATCAATCCTGAGATTGTAGAATTGACGCTTCGGTTAATTTTGATTTAAGCTTCTCAAATGCTTTCATACAAGCATCATCAAAATTAAACTCGATATCTTTTGAATGAAGATTGCAAACGGTCTTAAAATCTCACTGAATTTTTTTAATGAATCGTCGATAAAAACCAGCGTGGCCTAAGAATGATCTTATTCCTTTAACATTGGTAGGGGGTGGAAGTGAGGAAATTAATTGAACTTTTGCTTTATCTACCTCCATTCGTCTCTTGGACACAATGTGACCCAGGACTACCCCTTCCTTTACTATAAAATGGCTTTTCTCCCAACTTAATACTAGGTTGGTTTCAGTGCATCTCTTTAGGACATTTTTTTTCTAAATGTCCCAGACAATCTTCAAATGTTTTATCAAATATGGAGAAATTGTCTACAAATATTTCAAGAGAACCACCCACCATATCTGAAAAGATATCCATCATACATCGCTGAAATGTGGCGGGTGCGTTACAGAGTCCAAACGGCATCCTTGGGTAGGAAAAGGTGCCATAGGGACAAGTAAATGTGGTTTTCTCTTGATCCTCTGGATGGATTGGGATTTGATTGTAACCAGAATATCCATCAAGGAAACAGTAAAACTTCTGTCCTGCTAATTTTTCCACTATTTGATCTATAAATGGTAGCGGAAAATGATCTTTTGAAGTAGCAGCATTAAGTTTTCTGTAATCTATGCAAACTATCCACCCAGTTACAGGGCGAGTAGTTATCTTCTATCCTTCTTCAGTATTAATTATTGTAATTCCCGATTTCTTGGGCACGGTTTGGGTGGGACTTACCCACTAACTATCAAATATAGGACATATAATTCTAATGTCCAACCATTTTAATACTTCGTTCTTAACTACTTCTCTCAAATTAGGATTCAACCTCCTTTGAGCATCCCGAGCTGGTTTAGCTTCTGGATCAGTAATGATTCAGTGCATACACAAAGTGGGACTGACTCCTTTTAAATCAGCTATCGTCCACCCTACTGCTTCTTTATATTTGACTAACACTTGCAATAGAGATTTCTCTTGCTCTTCAGTCAGATCTAATGAAATTATGACAGGCAACGCGTCATTCTGACCTAGAAAAGCATATTTCAGATGAGATGGCAGGTCCTTCAATTCTAGAACAGGTGGTTGCTCTATCGAAGGTTTGGCTGACTTGGGTAAATCAGTAGGTAATTTTTCAGACCTATGGGTTCACGGTGGTTATTTAGACTCTAGTGTGGATTCCATGACTACTTCTGACTCGTCACACTCAGTATGATTCAAATTGGCTAATTAATTCTCAGCAAAAAAATAACTCAGTAGCATCTTTGGTGTTGACTAACGAACTATGCTGATGCGCAAGTTCGTCCACCATGTCTATAAGATAACATTCTGAATCAATAGCATAGACACTTGAAGCATTAAATACTTTCAATCTTAATGTCCTATTACCAAACACAATATCCACTGCTCCTGTCCTACAATTAATTTGTGCATTAATCGTGGCTAAGAAAGGTCTGCCTAGGATAATAGCCGGTTGACTATCTTCCATTGAACTTTCGGTGTCCAATACTAGGAAGTCAGCTGGATAGTAAAAATCTTAAACTTTTACTATAACATTTGATAAAATACCTCTTGGGCACTTTGTTGACCGATCTGCCAGTTGTAAGATAATATCAGTTGTCTATAACTGACCTAGATCATGTTAATCAAATAGGTTTCCAGGTAAAATATTAACACTAGCTCCAAGATCAAGCAATGCCTTCTTAATCTGCACATTGCCTATTGTCACTGGAATCAATGGTGATCCAGGGTCTTTTAACTTAGGAGGTAGAGAACTAAAACTAGTGCACTCAGCTGTTCAGTTAGATTGATTTGCTTTGGGAGCGAGACCTTATACTTTCTTTTCTGAGTACAGAGATCTTTTAAAAATTTGGCATAATATGGAAACTGTTGAATGGCCTTTATCAGAGGAATATTGATCTTAACTTGATTAAATAAATCCCAAAGATCCTCTGGTTGTGGGCCTCTTTTTCCGTATGGAGAAGATTTTGGATTTTCTAAAGCAGCAGGATAAGGAGCAGGAATTGAAGTATCCTGATTCTTATCCGCCTCCCCAACTTTGGGCGTTGGAATATCTGCTTTAATTGGCTCTTTAAAAGAAACCTTCTTAGGAACCTCTTTCTTCTTTGGATCCTCTTTCTCCTCATACACGACTTCAGTGCCGGTATCTTCTTCTGCCTCTTTCTCTTTAGGCATCTCTATTTTATTGTCTACCTCTCTTCCACTCCTTAATGTGGTTATCTTAGCTACTTCATTAACTTTGTTAATTTCATGTTTCTTATCTTTGTTATGATGATGGGCGTGTGAAGGATTGGGAACAGTATTGGTAGGAAGCTTCCCCTCCTCAGGCCTAGTAAGCGACTCAGTTATCTGACCCATCTAGCGAGTTAACATCTCCATGGTCATAGCACTGATTGCTGATTGCTGTTTTATAAATTCAGCAAACTCTGCGAATTGCGCAGAAGTCATATTTGTTTCTACTTGGAATTGTGGTTGATCACGATGATTTGACTTATAATATCGCTCATCCTTTGCTGCTGAAGTTGAACCATATTGATTTTCTCTCTTTGGTGGTTCATATCCTTGTTTGGATTGATGATCGATAGGTTGATCATTTTTCCATTGAAAGTTGGGATGGTTTCTCCATCCCGGATTGTATGTTTCCGAAAATGGGTTATCTCTCTCTCGATGATCTCTAAATCCGTAAACTTCATTAGCAAATTCCTCAGTGGATTGCACTTGAGGACATGCTTCGGAATGATGCGATGGATCTCCGCATGTAACACAGTTAATTGATACGCTAGGGTTTGAAAAACCCTTCATCAATTGATCCAATTTCTTTCCTTATTCTGAAATCTCAGTTTTAACCTCACGTTTCCAGGCATTATCTATGCCCATAACTTGAACTCCTATACTATTTTTAGAACCAGCTTGGACTTTAAGACCTTTACCGAGTTGATTAAGCAACTCCCAAGCCTCATCGTCTTCTTTACCTAAAAATGTGCCTCCTGTGGCAGCTATAATCATATTACGACTCTCTTGACTCACACCATCAAAGAATGTTTTGATAAGCATCCATTTGGGTACCTCGTGGTGTGGACAAGTTCTCAATAATTCGTTCATACGATCGAACGCTTCGTAGAATTGTTCGCCCAGTTTTTGTTTAAATCCGGTAATTTCATTTCTTTTCTCGGTTCTTTTACTAACGGGGTAATATTCATTAAGGAATTCTCGTTTCATTTTATCCTAGGTTGTAATGCTATTGGTTGGTAAGGATACGAACCAATTCTTCGCTTTCTCTTTTAACGAAAAAGGAAATTATCGAAGTTTTAAACCGTCGGTGGCATGGTTTGCTTTACAAATAGCTGAACCCAGCTAGATGTTCATAGGGTTCCTCACTTGGCATCCCTCGAAAGATCGGAAGAATTTAGAATAATTGAGAACGAACTTCGGGTTAATTCTCGTTTTCGGGATAACGAATTGGAGACGGATCGGGCACATCACCTGGGCAGTAATGCGACTCAACCGTACGTCTCAGTTGATCACCCATTCTAGCAACTATGCGCTCGGGTTCTTCTTGATCACGATTTCGTGGCGAAATCGGAGGGCTTTCTAAATTAGGAATCTCTGAATCGGGAATTTCTAAATCAGGAATTTCCTCCTCTTGTGCGTTTAAATTATCCGTGATTAATTGTTAATTTTGAATCTTGACAGTCTTTCGGTTCGATCTCACTACATTTTCGATTTCAGGTTCGAATTGTAGTGGCAATCCTTTAGTTGATCGACGTGTGTGCGTACACTAATTAAATTACCAATTAAAGATTAAAAAGTTAATTAAACTAATATTTTTGGTGGTAAAGTAGAGGACTACAATTACCTTTTTGAAATTTAAAATTTTTTATTTGATTTTTAATAAATATAAAGTAAAGACTAAAAATAACAAACGAAAGGAACTTAAACCTAATTACTTAAAACTAAGGCAACAAACTAACTTTAAACATAAACTACCGTTACACTCCCCGACAATGGCGCCAAAATTCTGACAGGCCGTCGTTGTGACCCGCCGATTTAATCCTTAAATCCACAAATTAGCTAGAGAAGTAAGGGTCGAATCCACAGGGAATGTGGTCGTAATTAGGATTAGGTTATAAGCCTTATAAGCTAAGTTTATTGAAAGCATTTAAATTGTGAAATTTTGGATTTGAATGAGTTGTTTTGGAATAATGATTTTCTATTGCTTGTAACTAAGATTAAGAACGAAGAAGATAAACAATCAAGAGACGAATAACCATTCACGGAATCACCACGGCATAGGTATTACTCACTATAAATTCATGCAACGATCACATAAACATAATCAATTGCGCGACTAAATTAATCAAATGTATTTTAACCAATACTTCACGGCATAGCGTATGCAACATTAATACTCGTCATAATCCCTAAACTAATGGACTCGGCACGAATAATAACACCACTATAAACTATCTTGCTTTTACAATTCGCAACACATAATCATAATCATAGCCAAATGTTTATCATTTGCATACACATAAGAGATCTAATTCAATAAGGAATACATCAAAACATAAGAAATTAAAGAAAAGTAAACATAGTCGTAGATCCTCCGCAAACCGCTAACGGGATTTGCCGCTCATTATATGCTAGTCACAATCACAGATCTGAGCCATTGGGTAGCTTGCGAACCACCGTCTTCGTTCTCGTATCGTAGATCCACTCTGGCGGAGCTTCGGCACACTTGCACACACGTTGAGAGTCCTCTCCAAAGCTGCCCCTTCACTCATATTTATAGGGAATCGATATTGGAGTTTCCAGGGTTGAAAATAGCGTTTTGGCGCCGCACCAGTGCGGGCAACGCGCAGGCCTCCGCCCGGATGCGGCTAGGGTTTAGCTGGCATGTGCTGGAACGTATCTGGACAGTTTGGGCGCTATGTGGAGCGTAGGGTGGCGCAGGCCTGCGCCCCCCTCAGCCTGATTTTCTTTGAATTCTCTCGGATTGCTTCTTTTTATCATCATGGCCCTGAACCACAAACTTGGAGTAATAATATGGATTTTACGAAGTATCGGTGCTTAATGTTTGTATGTATTATCAACCGTATATATTATAGACTTGTCATTGCTGTAAGCTGTAGAGGGGGGTGAATACAGTTATTTAAAATTCAACACGCTTTCTCAATGTTTGTATGTATTATCAACAAGTGTTAATTTCAAACAAGGTTGAACTGCGGAAAGGTTCAAGCTGAGATGACATATACAACATTTGTTTTACTAGTCTAAGACACACTCAGACAAGTTACAATGAATACACTTACAAAGATGAACTCACTATTTACAAGACAGACAGATAGACAACTTGAACAAGAACAACTTGGACACACTCAACTGTTTTATTCAAGCAGACTTTGCATGCATGAAAACTCACTTCTTTACACATTCTGAATATCACACTCTTGGTTGTCTCTCATTCCTTAGAAGCTTCCTTCTATACTTTCACAGATAATCCCAGTGGAAATTCGTCGTTGGATGCAGAGATTGTGGAGTGACTTTCCAAAAAGACAAAAATACTTTTCTGCACGTTCTGACAAATCAGTATTGTCTTTAAATTGCAGAATCTTTGTCTTTTCCTTTTTGTCTCTATTGTAGAAGGCTTTAACTATAAGAAGAATGTAAACTTTAAACCTTTCATCTTCTGTTATGTCCATTTTTATATAACAAATGGTTTGTCACCCATTTCAAATATCCCCTTTGTCTTCACGTAACATAATAGCATGGGCAGTCTTAGCAACTTATGTTTTTCCACTTTGTCTTCGCTTTGTAAACTGATCTTGTAGTCCAACACAATACATGAGAACATGGAAACACATTCCATAAAGTGTTTAGCCTGTACACAAAGAACAGGTTCTGTTCACAAAGAACAAAACACTTAGAATTTGTCCAAACTGCTCAATAGGTTAGAGCTGTGTAGACAGTTTATGTCCAACCTGTTCAACAGATTAGAACAGCTTGAACAATCTGCCTTAGTTGCAACAAATGCAACAGGGTAAAAAACATTGACTAATATTGCGAATCACTTACCAGGTTTCATTAAGAGATTAACAGGCCTTAAATTATACATTCAAGTTCATCAAACAGGTTTGATTAATAATCTTCCCCTAAGATGTACAGCAGGTTTGATTGAGGCCTTTTTGTGCCTAACATATATAATGCAAGACTTACATAAACATAATATTGACATGCATGGGTTTTATTTCGAATTTATAACACCAACTGATCTTAATTTCATGGTTTTGAAGTTATAAACTCATACTAATTTTCCCTAAGAAACCGTGGGTTTCAAAAGAATCAACAAGAACTAAGTTTAAATGATATTTACCTTCAAATCTTTGTAGGATTTTTGTTGCTTGATGTTTGATTGGTCATTGCTTGCTTCGAATCTTGAATTTTGTTGCAACAATTTGATGATTACTTGATGATGATTGAGATAAAACCTTGAAAAGAAATGTAGGTTTGGTTTCTTTAGAAATGAAAATGAGCAGGGAATTTATTTGGGTATTTATCTAAATAAAGTTTGCTAAATTTACAAGTTGGCCACTAAACTTGATTTATTTTCATTCTTTTCTTTTATTTTTATTCTTACAAACTTTGTAATTAGATATATATTATTTAAATAATTTCTCTTATTAACTTATGTTAAAATTACTTAGTACAAATTACATCTTAACGTCCTAATTAACGTTAAGCTTTGTTAATTGTCATGGATTAAAGTTTAGGTCATTACAGAATGAGCTCCTCCACGCATAACTTCATTTCCGAAGTTGTCTATGTTCAGATAAGAGTAGTTAGGAATTACAAGGTAGATATGAATCCCTAAATCTGACACCAACGTGCTAGTGATTATTGAATGAGCATCATCTGTCTTTTCTCAACTTCTTGCTTCTTTGGCTTTTACAACCAGTACATTCACTTGTTCTTTTGACATTATACCACTTATTAGCTAACATATGCATTGATTTTAATGCATTTTAGGAACTCTGACTTACCAATAGTACATTTACTATGTGGACTTATGCTTTGAGATTTAAAATATATATCTTATTCAATTCGGCTAGCTACTCTATATATATCAGTTAGCTCATATCTCTCTTTCATTTTCCTTTGTGACTAGCTGCAGAGCTTTTGGGAGTCTGATATCTGTACTTTAGGAAGTACTTCTTTTATTGATGATGTCATCACCATCAATCGCTTAACTATTTCTGATTTGCGCTGACGGTTGTGAGAACTTGCAATCACTTTGCACTGACAAGCAAATGGAATAAGAATTCCATTTAATTATACGTACAGACTTATGTTTGACTTTAGGGCTTTTGAATCATACACCATTCAGATTACAATACCTGTATTATTTATAGGTATAATTTCTGATTGGAAACGTATTTGAATCATACTTCAACTGATACAACTCATATGTCATCTGCATTATTCACTATCGATGATAGGGTTAGTACAGTTAACTCAATACTTATTTTGGAATTGAAATTCATCTTGCAACGGAATTAAATCATTATATCATATAAGACACTTATTATTAGTTACCATTATAGTCTTTTGACGTTTCTGGTGTCTCCTCAGCATCCTCAGCAGTTATATGGAAAGCCTGCGCCTTAGCTGTAGGTATCATTGTAGTACTTTGTTGAATTGCTCTGCCAATCGGTGGTTCAGGATTAGTAATCATGCGTGCATTTGGGCAATGCTTGGCATAATGTCCACACTCACCACAGTTGTAGCATACGTCGTTTTTTTCTTGCACTCATCGCTTCCATGTCTAGTCTGTTTACAAGTGTAACAGGTCACATGTATAGGGTTGCAGCGTCCACTATGAAATTTGTTACAACATTTACACGGTCGTGCTCCTGACTGTATGGAATAGACTCTAGTCTTCTGAGGTGTAGAGGATGAATGTGACTGCTGCTGACTGGACTTTGATGAACTAAAGATTCTACTAGATTTCTGTTTCTTAGGTGGAGATGGACAAGTAGGTCTTATAACCATCATTACGGGTTCACAACTCGAATCTGTGAATTCCCGCTCCACCATTCTTGCTTCTACTATACTAAGATACGTTTTGAATTCTATGCTACTCATTTGTCTTCTATATGTTGGATTCAGACCCAGTCTGAATCGGTTTATCTTACGTTCTTATGTTGCTACTTGATATGACGAGTAGCTGCAAAGTCTCGAGAACTCATGCTCGTATTCATCAACGGTTTTTGTTCCTTGTTTCAATTGCATCAACTGCATCTCGAGTTCGTCTTGTTTGTCCATTGGACAGTATTTGGCGTTGAACATTTCCAAGAACTGTTCCCAGTCCAGTGCCATAGATGCTCCTTTGTGTTTTCCACCAGGCTCTAGCAGCTCCAACGAACTGTGCTGTAGAAAACTTAAGTTTATTGCTGTCCAGACATTCTGAGATATTGAAGATCTCATTAGTATGACTTACCCAATCTAACGCTTGTATTGGGTTTACTGTGCCTTCAAACGTTATGGCACCACTCGCTTTGAAGTCTTTAAACCTACAGCCTTTTGGCTGCACAACTCGTTGATTGACATGCGCATTATCAGATTCCGATTCGCTTGACTGTTCATTTTGCTTCTTTTTATGTTTATTTCTCTTTTCAGTTTTCTTTATTGATTCAATTTGTTCTAACATGAACTTTTTTGTTGCTCATTATTCTAGGTTATTAGTTGTTGCATCATTTCTAGGACTTGCTCTGGGGTCATGCCACGTGATGGTCCACCTTCTCCTGACATAGCTCTGAAATACAAATCACTAAGTCTTTAGATCATTAGAGTAGCACATTGTACCCTTTCATGCCCCGTCCTACTAGTCTCTGAAACCTATCTTAGTTCAAGCCATCCTGTCATGATTGATACTATAGCATTGCACAAGTTTGAGATCATGTATTACACGTAATACAATGATTCACTCAAACTATTTGCTCTGATACCATCCGTAATACCCAAGATTTCTCAAAGGTCTTAAGTCTAGGCCCCAGTAGCAATGCAATATCAGTCAGGAAACTAAGATAATAATTAACAGTGCGGAATTAAATGTAATTACAATCAGACACAATTTTAAGTAATAGGGTACAGACTTCAAGACTATTACATCAAAGCATAAAATATAAACTAGCCCTGAACCCCAAAGCTCTATCATCAATCAAGTACCAAGGTGTTGAAACAGGTTCTAAAGCACTTCAAGCTCTTTCAGAGTCCTGACCTATGAACTAGGTCCAGCCAATCCTTTGCCTTTACCTGAAAAATAATGCAACAACGGGGTAAGCTTATTTGCTTAGTGAGAATGTAGAATTTCACATTTAACATGCAATTATGAACGCGGAAAGCTCATGCACTACACTCGGCTCAAGCACAGCTCAGCTCTATTGCTCATGCACTGCACTAGGCTCATGCACAGCTCAAATCTCGAAGGGACATTGGCCAATTAAATGCTCTTTGATGCGCGTCTTTGCTCAGCTCCCAGTTATAAAACTGTTGTTTCTCTTTAGACTTTTAGACAAATTCATAAGGAATGCTCGGATAATGATAACACCATACACACGCATCATCAGTGGGGATCAGCCACGTACTGGGCTAGCTACCAGTAATTGTTGTATGGGTATCATCAGAATGCTCGGCTCTAGCTACCCTCTGTGCTTTCATCATGTAAACCAACACATCATAAGCCTAACATTAACCCAACACTGAGCAATAGTGATGGTGTTAAGCTTAACAATCAACTGACTAGTTAATGAAATAGAAGCTAGAAGAAGAAATGATCGGCTTAACAAATCATAGTAATCATGACAATTTATCAATATGCTCAATAAGATCGGAATGCCAATAAAAATCAGGATAATGCAACAAAAGTCTCAATTCACATAATTTGCAGTTAAAGTAAAATCTACAACTCACAGTTACTGCTTAATTGTACTTCCTAGCTCTGGCTCTGTTGCTCACAATCTGTAGTGGGTTAGAACCACTATCTGATTTATATCTGACTTACAGACAGCTTGCTACTTCGCTTCAGCCTTTACTGATGCTCTTTAATATGACTTTTAGCTTCTCTTGTTGCTCAATCTGTTATTCATATCATTTTTGATATTTATTAGCCTTTGAATCATGTGAATAACATATTCAGTGTTCATTCGTTGGTCTTTAAATTCAAAGCCTCATATTTTAATTATATTGAGATGAATATGGCCAACAATTTTCTTAAATCATTTCATTCAAGCTTCGGTTTAATAATTTTGATTGTCATATATGGAATATGTTTTAAATGATTTGAATGACATATAACTATTTATGTCATTTTTCATGGACATGTGTTATAATGCATACATATAGCACATATACATGATCATATTTAGGCTTATTTAAACATGTATGATTAACCCATGAATTGTTTGAAATATATCATGTCAATACCTACACATGCATTTAATCCATTTTATTGGTCATAAGATCCATTCCACTTAGATCATGCTTTATACTTTTAAATATTTAAGGAGCTTATATAGTTTCTTTTTGTTTGCCAAGGTTACATACATATGCATATCTATAATAGATACATAATACATAGTACCTACATATATGTTAATATATGTATGTATCTATATAATTTACACTTCTTAATATTATTAATACACATATATACATATATACATATATACATACATACATATATATATATGTATATATATATGTATGTATGTATATATTTGTGTGTGTGTGAGTGTTGTCCCTACTTTTTACTTTCTCTGCACACATCACACATACATACTAATTCCATGCAAAAAGGAATGGGTGATGTTGCTTTTTGTTTTTCCTCTTTTCTAGCTATTTTTGTTACATAATCGACAGACACATACGCATCTCAAGTATATACATACATCACACATATATATACACTTCTCTTAATTATTTATGATAGAAAAAGACAGAAAAAGACTGCTGCCTTTTTCTGTTTTACGACACCACACACACACACACACTGATTCTTTTTTTTTTTAACTCACTGCACACATACTACACACAATTACTAATTTCGTGCAAATCAAAAAGGTAATAGAAAGACTATCAGTTGCTGTGATGCATTGTTTTGGTGTAAAGGAATTACCGAAACCTTCAAGGTTTCGGTATTAGTTCCTGTTTTGGCAGCATAAATATATACATACAGCACACATAAGAATAAATGGAAAAAGGATGCTGTTTGCTTTTCTATTTCTGTCACACACTGCACACACACATACCTTATTCACGCAAAGAATTAGAAAATGGTTCCTGGAATTTATCTGGACTGTTGCTGCTGGACTGTTTCGGTAATGAGATCACCGAATCCTTCAATGGTTTCGGTACTAACATAAAGATCTCGGTAGTGGTCTCTGTATTGGTCCATGGTTTCGACATTCCTTAGTGAGTTTCAGTAAGGTTCTGCATCACTCTGTGGGTTTCTGTATTATTACCGAAACCTTTAAGGTTTCGGTAGGTTTCTGGACTTCTCGGTGGGCATGCAACATTCATATACACACATTTGCACATCTGACTTTCAGTTTTTGTTACTATTTCCAGCAGCAAATACATAAAAATTAAGGTTGTGTAATCCTTCTATATGATGGATTTAACACACATAAATACTTATGTATCAACCGAGAAACACTAGAAAGGAAATAAATGGTTGCTGGAATAGTTTTGGTAATCCTTAAATTATGGAATCAGAGCTTAGAAATGCAAATGATTTCAATTAAGCACACAATATAGACATGCATGGGTTTTATTTTCAAATTTATAGCACCAACTGATCTTAGTTTCATGGTTTTGAAGTTATAAACTCATACTAATTTTCCCTAAGAAACCGTGGGGTTCAAAAGAATCAACAAGAACTAAGTTTAAATGATATTTACCTTCAAATCTTTGTAGGATTTTTGTTGCTTGATATTTGATTGTTCATTTCTTGCTTCGAATCTTGAATTTCGTTGCAACAATTTGATGATTACTTGATGATGATTGAGATGAAACCGTGAAAAGAAACGTAGGTTTGGTTTCTTTAGAAATGAAAATGAGCAGGGAATTTATTTGGGTATTTATCTAAATAAAGTTTGCTAAATTTACAAGTTGGCCACTAAACTTGATTTATTTTCATTCTTTTCTTTTATTTTTATTCTTACAAACTTTATAATTAGATATATATTATTTAAATAATTTCTCTTATTAGGTTATGTTGAAATTACTTAGTACAAATGTCATCTTAACGTCCTAATTAACGTTAAGCTTTGTTAATTGTCATGCATTAAAGTTTAGGTCGTTACACGTGCCATGTTAAATCTTTTGAAATACTCTGTATCCTAAAGAGACGTTGCATTATTGGTATTATTGGAAAATACCACATGCTTTTCGCTGGAATTTTCTCATACACTTTATTTGTCTTCTTATCCACTTTCCATCTTGATGTCCCACAAGTTCGACACACAGTCGATTCCTCATCCTCCTTCCAGTATAGAAGGCAGTTGTTTGTACATACATCAATCTTTTTGTATCCTGACCCCATCAATTTCAGAATTTTTTTGCCTCATAAGTTTTTTCCGGCAGTTTGTTACCATCCGGTAGCATTTTTTTTAACAAAACTAGTAACTCAGTAAAGAACTACCAGAAAAGCCATGCTTATTCTTCAAGTTGAGTAGTTCAACAATTGTTGATAACTTTGTGAATTCAGGACATCCTTTGTAAAGTGGCTTCTCTGCATCCGGTAGTAATTCTATAAACTTGATATGGTCAACCAGATCCTCATCATCAAAATTATCTTATACAGCATTAACCATTTCCACTTTTTCTGGGCCATCAGTGGAATTTATGAATCAAAAACCATCTCTGTGTCAACATAATCTGTCGTACCACAGTGATGTTCAGCAGTTAAGAATGGCTCATCCTTTTACCCATGTTAAGTCCACTTTGTGTAGTTTTGATCAATGCCATTACAGAATAAATGGAATTCCACTTCCTCCACATTACGCATTAAATGGTTTAAACAATTGGTACATGGACATGGCATTTGATGTTGTTTTTTTATTACCTTCTGGGTCGATGTTATTCATCTTCTTCAAGTTTTTTTGTCACACCCCGTTACCCCGGTTGGCAACGAAGCGTGACGTCGCGGAAGCATAGTCATAATCAAGTGAACGACCACTATATGGACGTTTTCAAAAATACATCGATTTAACTTCAAATATAAATATTTTTTTACATAACCAACATAAAGCGTAAGTAGTTCGCAAATTACAGAGATTCAAATACATAACCATGATGACATTAATAATGCAATTAAATCTCAGAAGGTTTGAAAATTTATGCGACTCCAAAAGTACGGAAGCCTTGAAATACTTCTGATGCAGTGTACGTGCCTTAATTTCCTGAAAATACACTCTAAAATACGTCAACAAAATTGTTGGTGAGTTCATAGGTTTACACGTAAATATGACTTGTATGGACATCAACAGTTGAGTTTGAATTTATAAAATCATAAATTCCATGTTATGTATTACATAAAACCATCATGCAACCGAAACTTAATTATGAGTTTTCCTTGTACAGTTTTCCCATATGTAATACCGTAATGTTAAATATATATGCACCACTTAGCAGTTGGAGTGACCAACCTAGGTGGGCGACATTAATCCCAATAGATGTATCCATAATATATTCGCGCTTACATAAAAATGTAACTAACGGTTAATGATGTGAGGGTCGATGGAACCTCATGTGTAAAACAAAATAGAAATGAAGTAGTTTCTGTGTCCATATGAAAACGTAGCACGTATTTCTACCCCAAAACATAACGGTGTGAAAATAGGGGCTATGAAGACTCACCGAGAGTGCGATGGCAAAATATGAGCGTAAAATGTAAATTTGCGTTCTTTGATGGGTGATGAACCGGATGTGTTTAACCGAGCCTTAAATGATATAAGGGACTTAATAACTCCCCATATATGATAATATGTATGTATAAAGGTTTTTATGTCTTAAATTACCCAACATTACAAGTTTATAAAATAAAACCCACTTAAAACGTCAAGTTTATATATATATATATATATATATATATATATATATATATATATATATATATATATATATATATATATATATATATATATGATTTTCCAGCTTTTTAAAGGTTTTTCGGCCTCCTTTCAGGCTGTTTTTGACCAAGCTCCAAAACGATTTGGGCTTTGCTTTTCTTAGACATGAAACTACTATATACAAAGAATTTTTAAAGCTAAGAATGGCCATTTTTCAAGGTGTTTAGGTTAGGGAAAAAGCTCGTTAAAAACCCAATCTTGGCCATTTTTGAGCTGTCAAACTTTCGGGTTCCCAAATAATATCTGGGGGTTCTAAACTCTATATTAAATTATGAAAACCTCCAGATTTTTAGTTAAGACATAGATCTAACCTTTGAGACAAGAATAAACTCATTTCGTTACGTTATGAATTTGTTATGATTTTTCAAAGTCGACGTAACGTTTCTGCCGAAAATCTTGATTTTATAAACCTGAAAAAACTTGTGATTCTTGTTGTTTATTCAAAAACTACTTGCATAAAAGGTTATAAAACACATTTATATAACCTGTTTTCATAATATTTACACTTACATGATGTGTATATATATTTATAAACACATTTGAAGAAAACAACTTAAAAACAAAACTAGAGATTTATAAACTTGAGTTTTTATGAAACTTGTTGTTGTTGGTGATTATATATATTATGCAAGACTTATATAAACAGAAATATAAGATGTTATGAGTTAGTATTTACTTACTTTGATGAAATATAAGAATGCAAATGAGTAGAAGGTTGGATCTTCAAGGATTTCACCAAGAACACTTGAAAGAAAATTGTGTGCAAAGTGTGTGTGTTTGTGGTCGGCTTCAAGAGGGAGAGAAAGAGATTTTTGGTGTGAATAAAATGAGAGGTTTTGATCTCTAATTATAGAGAATGAAAAGGTGACTGAAATGATTTCAAGATTTGGAGGTTGAGTGTGAGATTTCTTTGTAATGAAAGAGTATGATGGAGTGAGGATTTGATAGTGATGTGTTATGGAGGTTGTAATAAAAAAAATATAAGTCAAGTATCCTTGTGTCCTTCCTATGGCAGGCCCTATAGGGTATTTAAAATGTATTTTCATTTTTTTTGTATAAATGTATTTCAAAATGTATTCTTGTATTTCCCTTTTTATGTAAATTCATAAATACTTAAGAATGCATTATTTTAATGAATTATTTTAGTCTTGCATACGTAATGTTAAGTAAGTGTATTAGTGTATGATTAGTGTTACTAACCATAATTAATTATGTACATACTTGAATTAATCCATCATATCGCAAATCGATCGGATTAATTAATTTGCCGATTCATCTCACCGATTAAATTGTTTCTAATTGAATTGAATTTCCTTATGAACTTTGTTAATCACTTTGATTAATTTCTAATAACCATTGATTAGGTTATAATTGGCTAGTAAATACTGATTAAGTCATAGTTGCTAACCTGGTTTAGTGCCGGTTGTTACAGTCTCCCGCTGTTAAGGGATTTCGTCCCGAAATTAGCTCGTGTTCTCCACAGCTTGAGTATTTGAGAACAGATGAGGATATTTTTCCCGGAACTGATCTTTGCATTCCCATGTAAACTCATGACCTCGCTTAGAGTTCCATCTAACTTTTATTATCGTATTCGGTTGTGCTTTAGTTTCTTGACTTCTCGGTCCATTATTTCCACGGGTTTTTTCAACGAAGTTCAACTTATCATCTAGCTCCAGCTCTTCCATGGGTATGACGAGTGTTTCATCAGCCAGGCACTTCTTAAGGTTGGACATGTGGAAGGTATTATGAACATTACTTAGCTCTGGGGGCAGATCGAGTCGGTAGGCAACCGGCCCAATTCTTTTGGAGATCTTGAATGGTCCGATATAATGAGGATTGAGTTTTCCTCATTTCCCTAAACGGATTACACCTTTCCAAGGCGAGACTTTCAACATTATTTGATCTCCCTCCTGGAATTCAAAATCCTTCCGTCTAACATCTGCATAGCTTTTCTATCGATCCTGTGCGATCTTTAATCGGTTCCGAATCTGGTTAAGTAACTGGATTTGGAGGTCGTGCCGTGAAGACCTTGCTACCAAAAGAGGTATGGTCTGATCGGCCAGCTCTTGAGCAAGCGGTGGGGTCGGTGTGGAGGATGGTCCTCCGATCTCAAATTGGGAGGGGATTCCCTCCTCCCGCCTCCACTCTTGGAGGGTCTTGGGCATCCAGCGCCATCTATGGGCATTTGCCCGTCGCTGCTTTGGTGGTAAACCTGGCTAGGGAGCTGCGATTGGAATAGTTTCCTGCCTCGGTATCATCACCCTCTTCTGGGGTGTAAATAGCATCTGTGGGCCGTTGGGGTGGGGACGATATGGTTTGAACGATGGAACCTCGGGATGATATGGGGTGTAGGAGGGGACCACCGGGGGTGGTGGATCCTCTTCGGATTTGTCTTCCTCCATGGGTTCTTCCTCTGAGTCCTCCATTGGCTCTTCGGAGGGGTCCACTTCTTCGGATGGAACTTCTTCGATGAAAACCTCCATGACTTCTAGGCTCATGGGGTGTACTCATCTTCAGAATCGGACAAGATGACGATTGTGTTGTTTGAAATGTTTCTACTATCAAGGTCCATTTATAGTCTTTTAGTTAGTTACAAAAATATTCTCAAAAATCAGTAAAACTTAAGTGCAGTTATAGTCTATGGTACTAATGCAACCTAGTTCACTATAACTATGGCTCTGATACTAATCTGTCACACCCCGTTACCCCGGTTGGCAACGAAGTGTGACGTCGCGGAAGCATCGTCATAATCAAGTGAACGACCACTATATGGACGTTTTCAAAAATACATTGATTCAACTTCATATATAGATATTGTTTTACATAACCAACATAAAGCCTAAGTAGTTCGCAAATTACAGAGATTCAAATACATAACCATGATGACATTAATAATGCAATTAAATCTCTGAAGGTTTGAAAATTTATGCAACACCAAAAGTACGGAAGCCTTGAAATACATCCGATGCAGTCTACGTGCCTTAATTTCCTGAAAATACACGCTAAAATACGTCAACAAAATTGTTGGTGAGTTCATACGTTTACACGTAAATATGACTTGTATGGACATTAACAGTTGAGTTTGAATTTATAAAATCATAAATTCCATTTAATGTATTACATAAAACCATCATGCAACCGAAACTTAATTATGAGTTTGCTCTGTGCAGTATTCCCATATGAAATACCGTAATGTTAAATATGTATGGGGGACATTAATCCCGATAGATCTATCCATAATATATTCGCGGTTACATAAAAATGTAACCAACGGTTCATGATGTGAGGGCTGATGGAACCACATGTGTAATACATAATAGAAATGAAGTAGTTTCTGTGTCCATATGAAAACGTAGCATCTATTTCTACCCCAAAACATAACAGTGTGAAAATAGGGGCTATGAAGAATCACAGAGAGTGCGATGGCAAAATATGAGCGTAAAATGCAAATTTGCGTTCTTTGATGGGTGATGAACCGGATGTGTTTAACCAAGCCCTAAATGATATAAGGGACTTAATAACTCCCCATATATGATAATATGTATGTATAAAGGTTTTTATGTCTTAAATGACCCAACATTACAAATTTATGATTAAAACTCACTTAAAACGTCAAGTTTATATATATATATATATATATATATATATATATATATATATATATATATATATATATATATAATTTTCCAGCTTTTTAATGGTTTTTCAGCCTACTTTGAGGGTGTTTTTGACCAAGCTCCAAAACGATTTGGGCTTTGGTTTTCTTAGACATAAAACTACTATAAAGCTAAGAACGACCATTTTTTGAGGTGTTTAGGTTAGGGAAAAAGCTCGTTAACAACCCTATGTTGGCCATTTTTGAGCTGTCAAACTTTCGGGTTACCAAATAATTATCTGGGCGTTCTAAACTCCATATTAAATTATGAAAACCTCCAGATTTTTAGTTAAGATATAGATCTAACCTTTGAGACAAGAATTAACTCATTTCGTTAAGTTATGAATGAGTTATTGTTTTTCAAAGTCGACGTAACGTGTCTGCCGAAAATCTGGATTTTATAAACTTGAAACAACTTATGATTCTTGTTGTTTATTCAAAAACTACTTGTATAAAAGGTTATAAAACACATTTATATAACTTGTTTTCATAATATTTACAGTTACATGATGTTTTTATATATTTATAAACACAGTTGAAGAAAACAACTTAAAAACAAAACTAGAGATTTATAAACTTGAGTTTTTATGAAACTTGTTGTTGTTGGTGATTAAATATATCATGCAAGACTTATTTAAACATAAATATCAGATGTTATGATTTAATATTTACAATCGTTGATGAAATATAAGAATGCAAAGGAGTAGAAGGTTCGATCTTCAAGGATTTCACCAAGAACACTTTGCAAATGTGAAGAACACTTGAAAGACAATTGTGTGCAACGTGTGTGTGTTTGTGGCCGGCTTCAAGAGGGAGAGAAAGATATTTTTGGTTTGAGTAAAATGAGGGGTTTTGATCTATATTTATAGAGAATGAAAAGTTGAATGAAATGATTTCAAGATTTGGAGGTTGAGTGTGAGATTTCTTTGAAATGAAAGAGTATGATGGAGTGAGTGATGTGTTATGGAGGTTGTAATAAAAAAAAAATATAAGTCAAGTGTCCTTGTGTCCTTCCTATGGCCGGCCCTATAGGGTATTTAAAATGTATTTTCATATTTTTTTTTGTATGAATGTATTTCAAAATGTATTCTTGTATTTTCCTTTTTATGTAAATTCATAAATACTTATGAATGTATTGTTTTAATGAATTGTTTTAGTCTTGCATAATTAATGTTAAGTAAGTGTATTAGTGTAGGATTAGTGTTACTAATCATAATTTAATTATGTACTTAGTTTAATTAATCCATCATATCGCAAATCGATCGGATTAATTTATTTGCCGATTCATCGCACCGATGAAATTGTTTCTAATTAAAATTGAATTTCCTTATGAACTTTGTTAATCACTTTGATTAATTGCTAATGACCACAGATTATGTTATAATTGGCTAGTAAATACTGATTAAGTCATAGTTGCTAACCTGGTTTAGTGCTGGTTGTTACATTTCTACTACATAATCAATAAATGTTGTTACTCCATCTCTATAACCTTTGTTCAGCCTTTGTAATCCAATCCAAGACTTGTCTATTTGGGTTTAGTTGACTTCTGGTTGATTGGTAGAAGATTTGATTAGTGTTGTACGACGTTTTTTTATAAATAATTAGGGTTTAGTAAAAGAACCGCCTAATTTAGGTTTAGTAAAAGAGCCGCTTAATTAGTGGTTGAGTTGTCTAAAACATTACTGTGGCTATAAGTGAACTCGCGTTCGAATCCTGAATGTGGCAGTTTTTTTTCTTTTAGGATATAAATAATTCATATACTATATTGTCACATAAGTTAGTGGTTGAGTTGTCTCAAGCTGTTAAGTGTTTATTACCTAAGTTTATAAAATTATTTGATTAATTTTAGCCTAAGTTCTATTATTCACTTGAGTTAAATTGAGAAATTCTATTTTTGCAAATCTTGAACTGTTAGTTCAATTTCTCAAGCTGTTAGTGTATTTTCTTAAGCTGTTAAGTGTTTTATAACCTATTGTTTAAAAAATTACTTGATTAATTTTAACCTAAGTTTTATTATTCACTTGAGTTAAATTGAGAAATTTTGTTTCTGCAAATCTCGAACTGTTAGTTCAATTTCTCAAGTTGTTAGTGCATTTTCTCAAGCTGTTAAATGTCTTATTACCTAAGTTTATAATAACACATGATTAATTTTAACCTAAGTTTTATTATTCATGGAATGGAATTGAATTGAATTTATTACATATAACCTAAATTTATAAAATTACTTGATTAATTTTAATCTTTGTCTATAAATTTACTTAGGTTATAAAACTTAGTTAGTATGTGTGTCTAAAGTGTAGTGTGTGTTAGAATGTCAAAATCTAATACGTATTAGTCACATTGATGTCATTTTGTGTGACTAAATCATATGCCGCTATATGGTCACTTGAATAATTTTATGGGTGACCAAATCATATTCCACTATATGGCTTCGAGTATATGGTCACATGAAGTAATTTGTTATGAGACTAAATCATGAACTCGAGTTTGTCACACACGATTGCAGTGTAGCCAAAAGAAGATACTTTACGGTCACATAATTGTTTATTTAACTAAATCATATTCTGTTAGAATCAATTTTAATTGATGAATATAATAAGTCTAGGGTTTGTTTTGTAATTATCTCATAGTTAGGTATTCTTGTATAAATAGAAATAGCTGCATTGTTAGTGGTACGGATCTGACATTTTGTAATTGCACGGAATTTCAAGCAATTAGGGCTACAGTTGTACGACTCTTTTCATCATTCTGTATTCCTCATTTTGCTGCAATTAATCATTCAGTTAGTGTTTGGATTTGTTCTAAATTCTTGTTATTGATTGTATGATAGATTAATATGAATTCACAATTGGTATCAGAGCACGGAAATGGATTTAATTGATTGATTTAAAAAAAAATCACCGTTTCATCGATAATATTGAAAATTTGAAAAACCCTTATAGGGTTTTTGATTTTGTGTGAGATTAATTGTATATATTGGATCGAAGATCAAGGTTTGAAAAATGAACAGATTGAATATAATTTCAATCTGTAATTCAAAACACACAAAAAGATTGGTTGATTTATTGGATTTTTTGAAAACCGGTTGTTCTTGACTGTTCTTGTGAAAAACAGAGTGTTTGATCTGAAAATAGCCAAAGTACTTTCATTAAAAGTGTTTATTAGTGAAAAACAAATCTTCGATTTCAATTTGGGGTCAATTCATGCAATTTAATTGAAATTAGTGAATTCTGGACATGGAATTTTTTTAAAAACATAAAACTCGAATTTAGTTGAAATTCATGTGTTAATCCAGTTGAATGGTTCTTTAATCGAGTTGAAAAAGTATTGTATTCGAGTTGAAAAGTTGTTTTGGTCGAGTTGAACCTTGTTCCAATCGAGTTGGACATAATTCAAATCGAGTTCGAAGGTAATTTCAATCGAGTTGATAATTAGATTCATTCGAGTTGAAATTGGTTCATATCGAGTTGCATTGAACATTAATTCGAGTTTGTTTAAACATAAGTTGTTTTTCAAAACTCAGTCGAGCTTGATTAAAACATCATTCGAGTTTGATTAAACATCAGGCAAGTGAAATTTAATTTGATTCGAGTTTTGATCACAACCAATTCGAGTTTAATCAATCATAAGTCAAGTTCATTCGAGTTTATTGACAATTAATTCGAATTAGTTAACTCTTCATTCGAGTTTTGCTGAAGTGTCATTCGAGTTTCATCAACTCATCATTTGAGTTTCATTACTAATCAGTTGATTGACTCTATCAGTATTCGAGTTTCATTCTTTTCAATTTGATTTGATTCACTTCTTTGATCGAGTTTTACCACTCTTTGTTCGAGTTTAATCCCATTCATATCGAGTTTCACTCCATTTTCATTCGAGTTTCATCAACTTATCAAAAGTTTGATCAATTTTTCATATTCATTTCAAATTCAATAAAATTTCTATTTAAAAGATCTTGGAATATTCAATTTAATCAGTCAAAATGTCAAAAGATGCACTAGCCATGGGGTCGGAAACCAAACCTCCAATTCTATACAGAGGTGAATACGTTCAATGGAGGTAAATATTCCAAGAATTTATCAGTTTCCATGACCTCTCAGAAGAAATGCTGAAATCCCTAAATGAGGGACCAACTGTTTTCCTTGAAACCATACGCGCTCTACCAAACGGCAACCCTCCTATCCCAGAAAGAACAGTAGAGGTCACAAACCTTACTGAAGCACAAAAACGAAGAAAACTGAGAGACAAGACTGCCAGAAAGCTCTTGCTGATTTCAAAAGCCAATGACATATATATCAGTCTAATCAATACAAAAACAGCCAAATCCATCTGAGATGAGGTATGTAAATTAATGTGAGGTTCAGACAAAGCAGTAACAAACACAGCCCGAAACAGCCTAATGACCTTTGAAAACTTCGGAGCGAGTGAAGGAGAATTGCTGGAAAGTACTTATCTGAGGTTCGTCAATCTAGTTAGTGAGATGAAGAGGAATGGAGTGACAAAATCAAATTTGGATATAAATGTCAAATTCCTGAACATGCGGAATCCAGAGTGGGATAAGTGTACAATGATGATTCAGCAATAAAAATAATTGATGACATGGACTCTCATATGGTTTTTTAAAACCTTAACAACTACCAAGAAGTTGTTTTAAGGAAAATGTCAGGAAGTAACAGGCTGAAAAGACAACCGTTAATCCTTTAGCTCTTTTGGCTGACAAGAAGTATAAATACAAGCTAAAGAAGGAAAAATGGGTTGTGTTAAGCAGTAGTTCATCAGATTCAAATTCAACTGATTTCTCAACTGATTCTGAGATTGAAGAGATGAAGTAACAGATGGCCTTGCTGACGAAGGCATTTTTGAAGAAACTCTACCGCAAACCGACCAACAATAAGATGAGGTATAAGACAGGCTCACTGATGTTTGAGAAGAAAGACAGATATGATAAATCGGGAGAGAGCAGTGGCAAAAAGGCAGAGAAATATGAGAAAAATGATAAGCCTGCCAAGAAGGTTACTAAGCAAAAATGTTATAATAGTGGCAAACCAAGCCATTTTGCCAGAGAATGCAGATTACCTGTAGTAAAGCATTCAGAATATTACACTCGCAAGGCACTGCTGGCAAAGGTAAAAAGAGGCCGATAAAGCTATGATGGCTGAAGATGACCATTGGCTCCAACTATCCGAAGATGAAGATATTCTAGACGAAGATGCACATATCTGTCTGAAATCTGAAGTATTCAATGATTCTAAACTTAGTGAGACTGCTATGATTGCTGAAGATGAGGTTTGGGTAGGCCTGACAGATGAGGAAACTGAAGAGAAAAAGGAGTCTGAATATGATAAAGAACTGACAGAAGAGATGGCACTGATGGCAAGAGGAGATGCGGGATACAGTAAGGAAAAGGAAGATGATGAATCAGATACAGATGCCTCATAAAGTTCAGAGACACCAGAGGTACAATCTAATTCGGCATCTGATGATGATAACTCTTGTATGCTTGAACAGAAACTGACTCAAACGGCTTATATGTTAAAAAGATTTGAAAATTCCTTAAAAGTTGAAAAGAAAAATGTCCATTCCTTGGAAAACAAATTGAGTCAAGAACATGCTTTAGTGTTAGAGTTTTCCAAGGATAAGGCATTAGCATTAAGAGCTGTATCAGATTTACAAGATAAATCGAATGAACTTCAAAGTGAAATTCAGAAACTGAACAACAATATAGCTTACCTAAAAGAAAATTTGAATTTAGCTGAATTAGAATCATCAAGTTATTCTGTGAAATATCATTCTATATTTGATGAAAGAACAAAGCTTTATGAGAAAATTTAATCTTTGGAAGATGAATTTATTAAACGAGGTCAAACAGATGAAACTATATATTTGAATCAACCTAAAGATACCAAATTTTATAATTGAAAATCAGGTATAGGTTGGACAAATCCTAAATATCTGACAAAAGTAATTTCAAGTTCACCAACTATATATGATGTCAGATATATGAATTTAGGATTAGAAATGGTTTTTATGAAAGCATCAGATGAAGTACAATCAGGTGATGATTTAAAAAGGTTGAGAACTAATAAAATGCAGAATACTGTAGATTATAACAGATTAAATGACAGTTATCCAAATTCTTGCATTTTGGAGGAATAAATTCAGAGTTATTCTGACAATGATTTATCTGAAAATACTACTTACTCTCAAAAGCCATATATACGAAATTCAATTCTGGAAAAGATAAATTCTGATCTTGAATTGACGATTAAAACTTTTGAGATTGAAAATGAAAAACTTCAGGCTGAAATAAAAACTTTGGAATTAAAACAGACAAATCAGCCTGAAAACAAATCTAAACCAGATAAGAATCATTTAATTAAACCTGATTCTATTAATTCTGAATGAGAATTTGATCTGTACATGAATTCTGATTTCAACTCATTGGAGGAGATGTTTGTCAAAATAGATGAATTTGTTAAACCTTTACATGACAAACAAGCTGAAAAACCTACAGAACCTGTAAGTATTCTGAAAAGAATATCTACAGAATCTAAGGTTACATCAGAAAATTCACCTGTTTTACAAAAGAACAATGAGAAAACAAAAGTTACTTTTGTGACTCTAAAATTTGAAAAAGGTGAATCTCTTCAACAAAGGATTCTATTACAAAGAAGGCACATACTTCCCAAGGTAAGAGAATCTTGCAGAATAAACATAATTCTAAAAATGACTAATTCTCGTGTTTCTAATATGTCAGATAGTATTGTGAAAAGTTCAAGTAAGAAAGATTGGAGAAAGAAGCAACAAGCAATGAAAAACAAGAGATTAAGATAATAGTGGAGAATTAAAGAAAATTTTGTTACTGATAGGATTGTTACATAGATAATTCTGTCTATAATAAATTTACTGATAAACGTTGTGCTAAATACTCTCGTACTGATTTACTTTCTTTGAATTCTGCTCTTTGTCATGTGTTGCATGCTAAATTTTTACATAAATCTGATAAGCTTGTTTGGTTACCGAAGAAAAAGGTTTCTGCTTTTAAACAGGAAAAGGTTCCAAAGAAGCAAATTTCGAAATCAGTTCCACAACGAACTGTACAAAAATGGATACCTAAACATAATGTTAAAAAGTGGGTTCCTAAGTTAAAGATATTATATGATTAGAAGTATAAATACAAACCACAAGATTTACCTAAATCCAAAGTACCCAACCATAAGTGGGTACCTCACGTCTTTCTTCATTTTATACGTAAATCATGTGTGGTACCTTGACTCCGGGTGCTCAAAGCATATGACTGGACAGAGAGAAACCCTCACAAATTTTGTTGACAAATTCTGTGGGACAATTTGATTTGGAAATGATCAATTCTGTCCGATCAAAGGGTATGCGAGTCTTGAGTACGACAAAATTACAATTCAAAAGATCTTCTATGTTGACGGTCTAGGTCATAATCTGTTCAGTATTGGGAAACTGTGCAACAAAGGATTAGAAGTCAACTTTAAAGCTAATCGGTGTAGCATTAAATCTGGGGAAGGGAAGGACATTCTTGAAGGGAATAGGAAAACAAATATGTACTCTATAGACCTAGCCAATATCAATATGAAGAAAGATGTTTGCTTAATGTCCAAAGCAACATCTAAAGTATCATGGCTATGGCATCACCGTCTTTCACATTTGAACTTCAAAGAATTAACCAACCTTGCAAAGGGCGGGTTGGTCAAAGGGCTTCCAACTCTCAGATTTCAGAAGGAGTAGTTGTGTGCAGTCTGTGAAAAAGGGAAGATGGTGCGAGCTTCTCACAAGTCAAAGGTTGAACACTCTTCAACATGAGCTTTAGAATTTCTACATATAGACTTGTGTGGGCTTATGCGAGTACAGAGCATTAACAAGAAAAGATATGTGTTGGTTCTAGTTGACGACTATTCAAGATACACATGGGTATTCTTCCTGAGATCCAAGTCCGATGCTACTGAGATCATTATTGACTTCATTCAAAATTCAAGTCAAGTTGCAACTATCAGTTCAAACCATTAGATCTGATAATGGAACAGAATTTAAGAACAAGTCACTCGAGACATTTCTAAGTTCTGTATGAATAACTCATCAATACTCAGCAGCTCGTACTCCACAACAGAACGGTGTAGTTGAACGACGCAATAGCACCCTTGTGGAATCTACTAGGACGATGATGGCTTACTCAAATCTTCTGTTATCCCTTTAGGCTGAAGCTGTAGCAACGGCTTGTTTTACTTAGAACAGATCAATCATTATCAAGATATTTGGAAAGACTCCATATGAACTGATAAATAAACGAGTCCCTAATGTGAAATTTTTTCATGTCTTTGGATGCAGGTGCTTTATCCTAAATGACAAGACAATTTGGGAAAGTTTAATCAGAAAGTGGATGAAGGCATCTTCATTGGCTATTCCAAAGAGTCTGTAGCTTTCCGAGTCTACAACAAAAGGACGAAGACTGATAACGAGAGCGTAAACGTTAAATTCGACGAAGGAGTTGTAATGGATTTTGATCACACCAGTTCAGGACCCGAACTTAATCAGTTGACTTCTATGAAGTCATCTGAAAAAAAATGTTGATACGAATGATCATATAAATTGTTTGAGAATTTTATGAAGACTACTTTGAAAAGACCAAACCTAATGTTTTAAATTTGGTTCCTGACAGGATTACTGAAGATTTAGTCGTAGTCTCAGATCATTCGCATCAACCAATTTCAGAAGATACTGGGGAGGTTTCAACAACAGACGTACACTTACCCGTTGATAGTGTACAACCAATCCAAGCTCCAGAATCTTTTGAAACCCACTTAAATTCTGAAACTCATAAACCCCCACCTCAGTTGATATCCCATCAACTTCTGAAGTAAATCCCCGAATTCCCTACCTGGATCTGAACCCCAATCAAGACCAACTTCAAGCTTACCCACATACATTCAAATAGACAAGGAATCACCCACCTGAAAATATAATTGGTGATCCTTCTGCCTCAGTTAAAACCAGAAGAGCTACAATGAACGAGTGTCTCTTCTCAAATTTTTTGAGAAAGATTGAGCCTAACAATGTGAAGGAAGCACTTCTGGATGCTGATTGGATAGTGGCTATGCAAGAAGAGTTAAATCAATTTGAAATATTGAAGGTTTACCGATTGGTGGAGCGACCAAAAGAAAAATCTATCATTGGCATGAAGTGGATATTCAAGAATAAGAAAGATGAACACGGTGTCATCATACGAAACAAGGCTTGCCTTGTTGCCAAAGGATATAGCCAGCAGGAGGGAATTGACTACGACGAAACATTTGCTCCAATTGCTAGGATTGAAGCCATTCGAATGTTTTTAGCATTTGATGCACATTAAAACTTCACTATATATCAAATGGATGTGAAAACTGCTTATTTAAATTGGGAATTATTTGACGAAGTATATACATATCAGCTGTTAGGCACAAAAAGGCCTCAGTCAAACCTGCTCTACATCTGAGGGGGAGATTTTATATTCAAACCTGTTGATGCATTTGAAGGTTGTATTTAAGGCCTGTTATATGCCTTATTGAAACCTGAAAATGATTTGCAATATAAGTCTAAAGCTGTTCTATACGTTGCATGTGTTGCAACCAAGACAGTTTGTCCAAACTGATCAGTCTGCTGATCAGGCTGGACATAAACTGTCTACGCTGCTCTACACTGTTGAGCAGCTTGGGCACTTTTAAAGTGTTCTGTTCTTTGTGAACAGAACCTGTTCTTTGTGAACAGGCTAAACACTTTATGGAATTAGTTTCCAAGTCATCATGTATTGTTTTTAACTACCAGATCAGTTTACACAGTTGAAGACAAAGTGGAAAGCAGAACCGCTCAGCCTGCCCAAGCTGTTCTGTTACATGAAGACAAACGGATATTTGAAAAAGGGTGACAGACCTTTTTCTTATATCAAAATAGGCCTTTACAAGGAAGAAAGACGCAAAGTTGACATTCCTAAAATGGTTAAAGGCAATGCAACAGTAGAAAGTAAAAAGACAAAAGTTCTGCACAAGAGAAGGCAAGTCTGCTTTTCAGAAAAGTGCAGAAAAGTTATATTGTCTTTTCAAACAAGACTTCTCCTTTTTCATTCTGCCCAATGAAGATGTTTCTCTTAGATCCTCTAAGTGAGTATAAAAGGAAGCTTCTAAGGTCAGAAAGAATGTGAAGAAAGCTAAGTGCTTAAACCAAGAGTGAACGTGCAAGTGTGATATTCATGCATGCAAATCTTCTGTAAACAAGCTTCTGTGTGTCTAAGCTGTTTACCAAAGATGTTCCTTAAAGTCTTGTAAAATACAGTGAGTGCATCTTAGTGAGTGTGTTCATTGTAATCTAGTGTGAGTGTGTCTTAGACTAGAAACCATACTGTTGTATTCTGTCATCTCAGCTTGAACAATTCCGCAGTCAAGCTTGTTTGTAATTAACATTTGTTGATAATACATACAAACATTGAGAAAAAGAGTGTGTAGATTTTAAATACTGTATTCACCCCCCCTCTACAGTTTATTACTATATACTTTGGGAACCTTTCGGGACCTACAACTGGTATCAGAGCAGTTTAGAGTGTGTGTCATTCTAGATCTCTCATAATCCCAAGTTTCCATGGACAACAGTGCTGCAAACTCTTCTTACTATGACAATGGCTCTATGGGCAAGCCTCCAAAATTTAATCATCAAAACTTCTCTGGTTGGAAGTGCAGAATGATGCTCTATTTAGAGAATCTGGATGTACAACTGCCAGAGATAGTGATGGAGGGTCCCTATGTGCCAACCTCTGTTACTACAATAACTCCAGCGGTTGAAGGAGCTGCTCCTGAAATCAGGACCTTTGAGAAAGCAAAAGCTCAATGGTCTGATGAAGACAAGAGAATGGTAGCTCTGGATGCAAAGGCCAGAAACAACCTGGTCATTTCTCTTCCTGATGATGTGTTCAAGCAGGTTGAGAAGATGAAGACTGCAAAGGAGATGTGGGATACTCTGTGTACCGTCTATGATGGACCCACAATCACACTGGACAACAGGATTAACAATCTTGTTAGACAGTATGAACTCTTCTTTGCCAAACCAAAGGAGTCTCTCACAGAAACCTACACCAGGTTCACTGCTCTGGTGAATGATCTCAAAGCTGTTGGGATCACCAAGGACAGTCTTACTTTGGTGAACAAGTTTCTGGACATTTTACCTGAGGAGTGGAACTATTTCTCAACCATCCTAAGAAACTCAGGTACTATCAGAAGTATGGATCTGGTCAATCTGTATGGATCCTTACTGAATGATGAACAATCAAGGCAGCAAAAGAGGAATGCCTTGGAAATGTCCAGAAGAGGTACAGCCTTTGTGGCTAATGTGAGACAGTCTGTTAATCAGGTGAGTGATGTGTTCACTCAACCTGATCAACAGGATGATGATAAGGAGGAGGTGTCTGAAGAAGAAGAGGCTGCAGATCTTACTGAACAAGATGATGAGCAAATGATAGCTATGCTTGTCAAAAAGTTCAGCAAGAGAAGGTTTGGAAGAAGTATGCTGCAAGGAGGTGCAAGTGCTGGCAAAAAGAAAGCATTTGACAAATCCAAGGCTGAGTGCTTCAAGTGTGGCAAAACTGGCCATATAGCTGCTGACTGTGTGTCAAAAGCTGTTGGTCAGTCATCCAAACCTATCAAGACTAACAGGGATGATGGCTATAGGGTTAAGTACCTTATGGCCATGGCTAAGCTGAGGAAATTGGAAAACTCTGTGTCTTCCAATCGCCAGAAGGGACTCATGGCTGAGACATGTGACTGGGAGGAATCTGATTCATCATCTGATGAAGAAGATAATCAGTGTCTGATGGCCAACTCTGATGTTCCATCAACAAGCAGTTTCAAACAGGACATGGCTGAAGCTGAAGCCTTCAGCAGCTTGGAGAACTGGAATCCTACAATGATGTATAAGGTACAAAATTTTATGGCTTACAGTTCTGAAGAAAAAGTTAAAATGTTTGAATACATGCTTGTTGATCTGAAAGCTGCTGTTGAGAAGCATGATGCTTTATTATCTGAAATCTCTAAGCTTAAAGCTGATCTTAAAACTAAAACCAGTAAACTGGACAGTTTCTATAAGTTGGAAACTGAGCTTGATGAATTAAAACACATCAACTCCATTTTACTGGAAGAAAAGAGAGAAACAGATATAAAGCATGCTAAGCTTCAAAAGATAGTTGACTCTTGGTGCCAATCTGCACAAAAAGTCAGCCATTGTATCAGTCAACAGATTCCTGCTCAAATCCAAGCCTATCTTGGAGGGGATCTTGACACAGCAGCTTCCATTGTTGAAATAAGTAATTTGAAAGAAGACTTGTCCACTCTTGGTGAACTTCCAAATACATTCATCCAAAATGTGAATGGTAAACTTATTTCAACAAACAGGTTTGTCAGGCCTCAAAATACTGACAGCTTGTGTGAACTCAGCTCAAAAGCTGATGTTGGAGTTTGTTCTCCAAAACAGCCTGCTAAGTGCTCTGCTAGCTCACACAAGCAGAAGAAAGGAAAACATGCTCAAACTAAGCTGTGGATGCTAAGCCTGTTGACAAAACAGGTTCAGAGTCCAAAGCTGTTGGTAAAAAGCATGTTAATCCTTTTGATGCTAAACATTTTGAAAATAAGTTTTCAAAAAGTAAGCAGCCTGTTTTCAACAAGGGTAAGTCTCAGGTTGAAAACAAAACTGCTGTGATTTCAAATAAGTTTTCAAATCATGGTGGTAAGTTGGTTTTAAATGAAAATAAGTTTTTCAAAACCAAACACAGTGAGTATGCTGATAGGCAGCATAAATCACAACTCAGTAGGGGCAAAGGCAAAGCCATTGCTCAAACTGAGACAACTGGGAATAAGTTTCCCAAACCTGTGGAAGCTCAAAGGCCAATCAAGCTTCCTGTCCTTGACATTTGTCCTCCCAAAAAGAGGAAAGAAGAGACAGTCAAAGCTGTGGCCTATGAACTTACCACACAAGCTGTTGATTCTGCAAAAATTGCTAAACCTGCTGAAAGAATCAACAAAAACAGTTCAGAATGTGTTTCTGAAGGATCTTCTTCCAAAAGCACCAAAAAGAGAAAATGTTATAAGTGTGGGAAGAAGACACATCTGGCCAAGGACTGTCCTGAATCTGAGGACATGAGGCCTGTTGGCTCTGCTGTTTCCCTCACAGCTGTTACAAGCAGTGGTGGAAATGACATAGTCACTGAGGATGGTATTCAAACTGATACCATTCAAATAGGGAATATTAGTGTGGACATTCAAAATCCATCAACAAGTGTTGATGAAGTAGGAGAACTCATCTGTGTGATGAGTTCCCCTAAAAATAACTAATAATTCTCTTCTCACTCTGCAGGAAAAACAACCTTCCCAGGTTCGGTACTTGGACAGTGGCTGCTCAGGGCACATGACAGGTTGTAAAGAACTGCTGAGTGATCTCAGGCCTGAAAAAGGGCCAAAAAAGTCACCTTTGGTGACAATGTACAGGGATCCACTGAGGGATATGGAACTCTTAAAGCTGG